>ML788773.1:446610-460587 GCA_009831015.1 Picea engelmannii
TTGTGAGGAGTTGGGTATATCTCAGCTGTGTTTTGGGAGTGGTAGCTCCGCCGTTGAGGCGAGCTGAGACGCTAGTTTATCTCTGGTGCTTGTGTGGCCCCTTTGCGGCTCGGGGGGCTAAGGGGGAAGAAGAGTACCCCTATCATTTGGCTGGGAGGTACCGGTGAGCTTTCTACGGTCGGCAAGCGGGACGCGGCACGGAGTGAGGCAAGCGGCACAGCGCGAGGGACATCTCCGAAGCGGGCGAGTGGCAACGGTATGATTTTAATGGTGAAGTAGAAAGCAGTTTTATATTCGGCAAATTATTGTTATTGGTGATAATATGATGAGATTGATTGGCATTATGGTTGCAATTTCGTTCCGCAATGATATTGTAGAGTTTTTTTATATTCTGATCATGTGTCACCTTAGTTATGATGTCATGTGTTTTTGGCATTGATATGATTTAGGTGATGTTGTTAATTTCTTATTGTTAAAAAGAAAAAAAAGAAAAAATTTATCGAACTTCGCTATTCATAGACGTAACGAAGGGGTCGTTACAGGCTAATGGGCTCACATAGTCCAGGATAATTTGTTGCATCTCCAGCAATTGTTATTATCGATGGATTAAGTTGATGCAACATCTTTTTTGCCAAAAACAGGTATATAAGGGCATCTTTGTCGACATATTGGTTGCAATATTCTTCTAAATATTCTTCATAATCCCCATATTTGAATATCCTCATACCCCAATATTTATGATGCCCTCTCTTCCTGCGATGAAAATAGCAGTCATTTACACTATCAAATGATGCCAAACCAACCATCTCCTCCTAGGCAACATATGAATGTACAATATCCAGAAAGAATGGCAACCCTAAGCCATGTGTAGTGTCAACTAGGTGTTTAAAATCCTCAGGACTGCTAAATCGACTGCTGACTACAAACACACTTGTAACCTTATAACCAACACTTGCATAGTCAAGATTCTCTTGCACTCTAATAAACTGTATTGCATTGTATCCAGAACTTTTGATATGGGAAGCACCTTTTGTGAAAATTCGATAAATGAACAAATTTTGGGTTCTGAACCACTTATTCCAACATGGCACTCATAAATGCTTAGACCTGATGGTACTTTTGGACGCTTATTTTTCCACTGATAAATATTTTTAGGAGGTGGATTCCAGTAAATTGCACTTGCTTGTTTTCCACCTGGATCAGACAAAACATATGTAGCCAAGCTGGAACACGTTCAAGTGGACCTTCTGGAATTTTGAAGAAAACCTCCTCATGCACATATGGTGATGAATAATAATGACTAAAATCACTAGTGATAGGCGGGTAATATGAGCTTGAAGGAGCTTCACTCGCAAGGTACCACTGTTGACTATGAGATGAAAGAGGATTATGATATCAATCGTCACTGTAGTAAGAAGTATTTACATGAGAAGATGAAACAGAATGTTCATGTATGTAAGGAACGTAATAACCAGAAGGATCATAGTAATATTCATTTGGACCCATTGAACCATACTGCTCAGAACTACTTTCTGGATATGTATATGGCAAGGCATAGGTACGGAGCTCTGAATAGTTGAGAGTTGCATGGGATATGGCGTACAAGAATACCCTCTAATATACCTTAAAAAAATTGGAAATCTAGCAGTGCTATTTTGGGAGATAACACAGACAACACAGACTCAGCTAGAATGCGTAGGACTAATGAGTGAGGAAGTGGCAGATCAGACAGTTGACACATCAAGGAGAGAACCACGCATGCACTAACAAAAGCAACAGAGTTGCAGGAAAAGTTCAAGATGATCACCAAGGAGATCGAGGAAGCATAGAGCAATTAGGTGACTCGGGATGAGTCACATGTCAGTGTTGGGGGCTTGTTGGCACCAGGTCGAAGTGGAAAGAAGAACGATCAATGGAAAGAAAGCGTGCAGAAAATTGAAGTAACAACTATCAAAGGAACAACATGAGAGCATGCAAGAAAGCATGCACAAAGGAAAGCGACAACTGGAGGAAGAACAACACACGCATGGGAGAATGACCTAACATAAGAAGGGTTAGGGTTTTGGTAATATTCTGTAAATGGATGAAGACCCCAAAATGTATAAATATAGATACGAAAGTATCATATAGGGTTGATTTGTTGTTGATTGTTGGTTTTTGTTATTGTTATTGTTGTTGAGAGTCGAGATTCGAGGGTTAGGTTTTGGAGTTAAGTTTTGGATATTGTAACCATGCAGGAGCATAGGCGATATGTAATGTTTTTAGCTGTATGAACTAATTTTGTAATCCGTTGAGCAAAAGAGATATGAGGGAAGGTAGATCTGAGGATTAGACCATAGGTTGTGGAGCCTCGTGCGATCTAGTTCACCTCCCAACAATCTTACCCAGTTTTGTGGAGGATTGGAAGCACATGACGTCGAAATTGCAGAACTACCATAATAAAAGAGCCAAGATCCAATTCTTTGTGGACGTGGCCCAGGAGGGGGTGAACCACAGTAATACTTGTGTAATGTGTTGAATTTATGCATGTCTCTACTTTCTTTCAGCAGTTAATGGTTAAGTTTGATGAATGAGTTAATACATTGTTAGGAATCATTTTATACTTTGTTGGAATTAAGCGGTGAAATATACGTATGCAATTTCAAGGAACAAGTAGATTACAATAACGACTCATGGTATAGGGCCTTAATCAAGAAACCCATATGCCCTACTTTGTCCTAGGCTGTAAACACCTGAGTCTTACAATCACCCATTTAAAGCTATCTCGAGTGAGACTGCGCAGTACCTTCTGGGTGTTGTCTTTCCTTTTGGTTTACCAGGAGGGCCGATAGTTTTAGAGGCTTTGTTGGAACCCAAAATGACATGAACCCTAGGTTAATAACTCAGACAACCCGAGAAGGGAAGTAGTAACCAACAAACACCCATGGATCTCATATATACGATGCTTTGAAATAAATTACTCTTGTAATAGGATTCGGGGACTCAACTTTTGGCAGTCGACCAAGGTGGCATGAATGTAGGACATCGGTGATGCAAAATCAAGGTACCCATAAGAGAAGGATACATTCTAACACTGATGCTCTCAGTTTCCAACTGAGAGTTCTCAATCCATGGATTTGTGGATCATTGATTTATCATGGAACTAGAATAGTTAAAATCCATTTGATAAATAGTCACAATCCTTCCCCCATGGGGAAAGCATAAAATTTGAAATATCGATGAGACGACAGTTGTCATTGCGTAAGTCCACTTCCTTCCCAATAACAAGTTATATTCGACCGGTCCGTTGACTACTTCTACTTCTACGGAAATGGTCTTTACACTTAACTAAACTGGAAAAGAGGAAATGATTCTGTGTAGTCTAAATGAGCATTCGTCAAACGTGGTTACCAATGTAGGAGAAAGTGATAGTTCTAGAGAGTCAATGGATTTCCAACATGTCATGTACATGACACAAGTCAAAGCCCCCTCATCGACCATAGTCCTCTTGATCACATGATTCTCATAAATCACATTGATCTAGAGGGATACATGGTAAGGAAGGTGCGGTTTGACATAAAAGAAATCAAACTTCATAACGAGTAGGCTAGAAGGATCCACCGCTCCGATCACAGAAAGCAATGCAATGTGTTGCATAGGGAAATTTTATATCACCTCAAGAGAAGACATCACATACGTCATTTGAGCTAAGTCCTCAATGATAGAGTAGTTGTGTGTGAATCTAGAATTAGGGTTGTGTGATTCTCTTTTGTACACATCTTTCTGTATGTGCATCATCGTTTCCTTCTCGGGTTTCTCTATGTGAAGAGGTCGTTGAGGATCAAAAGTCTCTTTTCCTTTCATTGATGACTCTGGATTACTATAATCGTGATCCCTGGTCATAAAATATACCTCCTCTTCATTTGTGTGGTTGACCATGTTAATGAAGTTGAACAATTCATCAGGAAAAGTTGCACTTGGAGTGCCCCCTCGCGTGTTAGAAGTGGAAGAGCCAACCTGCATGTTTTTCCCTTGCGGGAATGGATTTTGTAATATAACAGGTTGTTGTTGTTGTTGTTGTTGTTGCAAATTTATCAAACGTTGGGCCTCTTCCATCTTCAAGAATTTATGAGTGAGGTGGTCGTCCCCACAAATATTGCATGTGAACTTCACCTTTTTTTTTTCACCCTTTTCCCCCTTATCATTCTTATTAGATATTTTGTCACTACCCACACTACCATTCTTTCCTTTGCATGTATTTTTCTCTTTGGGTTGTTGAAAACCCTTGTGAGTCTTCAATTTCACAATATGTACATTTGAGGACTGGGTTGTGGGGGTGGTCGATCTACAGGCTGAACCAACCACAGTTTGTTGAATTGAAAAATTATGCATTTGGTTAGAGCGGGACAAACAATGCCATCGACATGTGGTCTTGACTTCGGTTTCTCTAATTCAAGGGTTGATCGAGGTGCATTAGGAATAATCTCATAGAGAATTTTAGATTAAGAGTAAATGAATTCCAATTGTCGTGACTAAATATTTCCTTCTCTTTTGAAAAGACCCATGAAGTGGATACATGCTTAGAAATGTAAGGGAGTACCAACTTCAAGAACCACTCTAAGAGAGACTTGAGTGGTATTGTGGATTTAATCAAGCTCTTTTGTCTCCTCCATTCTCGAATATGATTGAAAATGTGAGTAGCATTATTTTGTTCAAAGTTTTCCAAAAAATATGTTCTGACATCATACCGGACAAGGAGTTGGAAGTGGTTGAGAAAAACCATGACAAGGTTGCCAAATGTCACATACTTTGACCTATCCAGTTCAATATACCATTTCACAGTGACCCATGTGATGGTACGTTTGAATAAACATAACAAGATCGATTCATCATTTAAAGAATTCGACAAGCACCATAAATGAAACATCATAATGTGGTCCTACGGATATTCACCGCTCCTCCCCTCAAAATTCAAGATTTATGAGGAAATTTTGGTTGGGACAATAGGCTAGCTCAATTGATGACAAATTGGTCATCAACTTAGACAAGTCTGGAAAATGAAGAGTTTCTAGAAATGGTAGCCTTGGTTGTGTCATTAACTGATTAACAAATTGAAAAGAGGGTCCTGGATTGTAACTGGCACTAGGTTTCCAGTAATATTTTTCCGATGGATCAAAGATTTGGGTAAAACCTTATTGTCTCTGGTTGAATGGAGGATAACCTCCATCCATATGATTTCTAGATGGAAACGTAGAGTTTCCTCTTGTCAAACCCCCTTGTGAAGGGACTAGCCCTTGCATGGGGTTATACTGATCGAGAAATGAGTTTCCCCCTGACAACATCTCTTGTGAAGGGAAAGACCCTTGCGTGGGATTCCAATGAGCTTGGAAGGGGTTTCCCCCCCATGACACTATGGATGTGGGAAAAGGATTTCTCCTGAATCCATTGTATAATGTGAACGAAGTGGAAATGGATGGCATGCTGACAACACCCGTAGAAGTGCTCCATCTCCTAAAGAGGTTAGGACCAGGAGATA
This sequence comes from Picea engelmannii, assembly GCA_009831015.1. Classification (NCBI taxonomy): domain Eukaryota; kingdom Viridiplantae; phylum Streptophyta; class Pinopsida; order Pinales; family Pinaceae; genus Picea; species Picea engelmannii. The sequence continues at coordinate 452,126 of ML788773.1, forward strand.
AGAAATACCTTCCCCCAACGAATGGGAATGATGGAGGAATGTGACCTCCACCCCAATGGATCTCTTGGTAGGTAATTGAATAACTCCCTACACCAATGTTAGATACTTGGGACGTTGATTGGGAAACAATCCATGCATTAAGCATTCCCATTGATAGCATACCAAACAAAAAAGAGTTTGTCGTCGATGGAAATGACATGGCTACACTCATTGAAGGATCGAAACCAATGACCAATAGAGAAGTGTTGTTGATCAAAAAAACTATGGTGGAATTAACCACACTAATCATTATGTTGGACAAACAAGGAGGAAAGATCCCACGGGTGACAATTGTTGAAGTGGGAGTTATAGGGAGTCCCAAGCTAGACACTTGTGAAGTGTCATCTATAGTGACCCAATGAAGAGGGATACTATTAGTAAAGTATGATATAAGAGTTGGAAGTTGCACCACAGGTGATGAGAGAGTTCCAATTAATGCAAAGTTGTAATCTGGAGCGTATTCTTCAACTCTGAGATATTCAATGGTCACAAGCTCTGGTTCTGAAGCGTTAATCTATGATGATTCCATAGATGTGATCTCATCTAGACCAGTCTGTGCAAAAGCACTAGATTGATCAAGACAACACCTTAGTGGAGGTGAGTGAGAAATGCTTCTGATTTACTGTTCAAGAGGAATTCCTTGGACTCTCCTCGATCTACGAGGAAGTTGGTCAACCAATTTGAGTTGTCAACTCTCGAGAAACCACGTACACACCTACTTAATAAATTCTATGATCGTTTAAGCACACCACTAGAAAAATCCTAAATGGAAACAACAAACATAAGAGACCTTGCAAATATCCCAAATCAAGTGGATTAGGTCTCATGGACCAATGATGAAGGAATGAGAAACAATTTTCCTAACCTCCACTAACCAACCTTATCTAGTGCAAGTACCCATGCTTCATGGGGCACCCTCCAACAATACTGAAAAGTGTGATGTGAAATCCATTCCAGGTACCAAGGAGAACCCTCGTAGTCACCTTTGATATCCCTGGGAATGGCCACTAAGGTCACCGACTCATATTTAACAACCGTGGGGTACACTTGATAGTAAAGACCAAATGTATGGGTAGGGCATCTAAGACCTAATCCTTGAAAGCACTACCTCTCACAGAGGTATGGGTACTAATGAAGCCCTCAATATAAGATCTCCCTGGTACGCTTAATTAAGCTCCGTAGGGGTCTCTCCTCGGATATCCTTGATGCGACCATGTGTTTATCTCTTGCGTTAGAGGAGGCTTCAGACTATACTTATACGATAGTTGGATTTAGGCTCTCCATAGCTCATAATCCTACGTTTTTTTTATGGCCTTGGACAAATTTACTCTCCAACCTAAACCAAGGCCCTAGCCTGTAACTAATTAGTTCACCCTACAAAATGAAAGTTTCTAATAAATTTTATTTAAGTGTTCATTTTATGGGGCTTTTTCATTACCCAAAAGGTATAGATGAATCTTATGTGATGTTTTGATGGAATCAAATACAACACATTAAGAACATAAAGAAAAATTGAAATGTGGTTTCTTCACTGAAAATAAGAAGTGATAATCAACGCTTCAGAAAAAACAAACTCTTTTCTTTTGTATTTTTGCAAATGAAAGAAATATATGTTTAGATGTATGCAAGATATTTAAACTACTATGCATTGCAGTTCTAGGATGCTTTGTAAATAATCATGTGGAACAAAGAGAAATAACTTAACACACTGAGCTTCTTTTTTTTGAACAAGGTTAACTTTAACCGAAGTAACTACCTATCAAAGAAAGCAAAAGGCATCCAAATTTGAGTACTAGCAAACGATTTATTTTCTTGATAAATTTAAAGGAAAAGGAAACAAGGAAAGAAAACTAGTAACCAAGATATTTTTTCTTTTTTCGTTAAAAAGAAATGAACATGAAACTTACAAGGATATTTTTCTTTTTATTTTTAAAACTTAAAAGAGAAAGCAAAACTAGAAGAAAGGAAACAATATCTAACCGCTAGAAAATAAATCAATCCAGATATATAGCTGAACTTTCAATTGACCTTAAACACCCTAAAGTTCCAAGACTAGGCTTAAAAGAAAGAAATATCCTTTCTAAACAAAGTAATAGTTTTCACAGACTATAACCAACAATACAGAGCATCAACAAACTCAGGGGGCTCAATAAATACTGAAAAACCAACTAGAACAACCAACTCTGAGCAAAAAAGACTTAAAATTTCAATTCAAGTGCATAAGTTCGTGAATGTGTTAACTAAAACTCGCAGATACCCATGGGTCATACAAGTGCCAAACATGGATGTCAACAACTTACAAAAGGGAAAAGAACAGATAAGTTAGTTAGACCTGAAAAAATAAAAGTTCACCCAGAAAGGGGGGGATTATAAAAACTTTTGGAAAAGTTCATGAATGATAAAATCTCTGAAAATAAAGTCTAGAAACAGGAAAAACTGTAAAAAACATAAGAAAAACAAAGAAACCATAAAAAATTACCCAAACTAGAAGAGTCCCTAGTATGGTCGTTAATTCTGTTTAAAGGATATTTCCCCCGTGACCTTGGGTCAAGTCAAGCAGAGCAAGACCAAATTCAGAAGATAGAACCTACCCTCGTATATTTCAATGCATACAAGAAATAACTACCTTTATAAAGAGAGAGAGATAAATAAATAAGGGTAGGACTCACAACTTGAATCCTTCATTCGATGTTGATTCCCTCCCTTACTTCTTGAAGTGCTATTGAGCTCTGCTAGAACTAGCCTTCAATAGGAAACCAAGAATAGGCTTTTACAAAGTAGTTATGCATTTAAATAGAATATATCGTGTGCATATATACAAATATATATGAAATACATTATGATATAACATTACAATGAATCAATAAACACAATAGGTGGGAAAGATAACTCTTCTATTAATAACAATGTGAGAAAGGTAGTTACAACCTAATTCAACCTTCACTATTGGTTCGGAGCCAACTACCTCAGGTTCCTCCAAAGACCTTCAAGCATCAACTCAATGGTAAGGCCCTTCCTTGGATAACTCAACAGGGATAGGGATACACCTTGTAGTGATATAGATAAAGAAGGAACGTTGGAAAAGGAGTTTCTAGGTATGGGATGCTACTCAAAGAATGAAGGGGTATAGGGAAGATTTGCTAAAAAATTTCAGCATGATCTTGCACCCTCATTCTGCTCATCATCCATGCCCCAAATGGTGGATTTATACCATCCTTGAGAGGTTAAGGAGGTTGAATTTTGGTTGGTATGGGTCGAGGGAGGTTGGGAAATGAGCCCAACCAAAATTCCCACCCAAAAATGTGGAATTATTTTATTTTTTACATTTTTTATGGCATCCACGGGTTGCAAGCTAGCAAGGCATGTATGTATGTGTGTTGCACAAACAAAACACATAGATATAATAAAAATTCATGTTTTTTAAGTGACTTTCATCAGGGAATTTGGGATTTTTATTAGCAATCTAGCGAAAAGGGTTAGGCCATGTCACAAATGCACATATGTGGCAATTTGTTCTATAACAATAATTTGTTTTTCGTAGTGAAGGGACTCAACATGGGTGTTGGATACGCTATAAAAATAACATTATCTTGCACATTTCGATAGTCAATATATTATTATAATCATATTAATTTATATAGTGAATATTTTGTTTTTCCAATGGAAGAAATCACAGGAAACCCAATGTGGACATCAAGTGAGGCCCAAAAATCTCATCAAAGAGAAACAATATTTGTCCGGGGATTTGACCTCGAGACCTTGATCGTAATAACCACAACACTCAACCACTTGAGCTAATCCACCAAGATAAGTTATATAGTGAATATATAATTATAAAAATATTAATTTATGATTATAGTATTATATAGAAGGATCAAATCAATATATATTTTTTAGTTTTTTATCAACGGGCTGAGAAAATTGCAAGGTCAACCTTATGATAGTCACGTAGTTGCAATGATTTCAACAATGATATAACAAATAGTTGCATTAATTTCAGTAATGATATAACAAATAGTTGCATTGATTTCATCAATGATATAATGAAAAATGATAATGTGTATTAATTTAAGTGATGATACAATGAAAAATGATGTAAAGTAGTCATATAGTTGCAATGATTTCAACATTGATATAACTAATAGTTGTATTGATTTCAACAATTATATAAAGAAACAAGAAATGTTATGTTTATTTTAGTGATAACACAATGAAAATTATTTAAAGCAATCAAGTAATTCAATTGGTTTCAATGATAACCTAATGCAAAACAATAAAGTGCATTGAYTTTAGTGTTGATATAGTGAAAATTGATGTTAGTGATGATATAGTGAAAATTCATTTAGACAAATAAAGTAGTTGCATTGATTTCAATGATAACTTAATGCAAAACAATAAGGTACATTAATTTGACTGATGATACAATGAAAAATAGTTTAGAGAAATCAAGTAATTGAAATGCTTTCAATAATGAAAAATATTATGGTACATTAATTTCAATTATAATAAAATGAAAAATGATTCACTATAGTAGAAATATAAAAACTAGCTTCCTGTTACACTTATTGAAAGAGGTAGTAAAAACTAGCTTCTTTTGAAACTTGTTTAGGGCTTAACAATCCATAAGTCACACAGATTCGTGTTGGAGAAATGTACTAGTAATATTGGAAAGAAAGAGAGATAGGGTATGACATTTATTGCAATATATAGAGTTAAATATTTGAATGGTATATGATTTCAACCTCCCTTTTCATATGATCAATATCAAAAGATTGAAATACTCTCTATGTTCTCAACAAACTGAGGAAACTAAGTAAATTTTAAATGATCAGATTCATCTCAGACAAATTGTGTCACTATACTAAAAACTAAAGAAGATGGATTCACATTGATCCTTCTTGATAATACTTTCTATACTTTCAATCAACTAAGGAAACTAAGTAAATTTCAAATGAGGAAATTAATCTTAGACATATACATATACATAATGTTGATCTTCTATATATCTTGTCACTATAATAAAAACTAAATAAGATAGATTGGCATTACTCCTTCTCGATAATACTCTCTATATTTTCAACCACAAAGTAAAGTGACTAAATTTCAAATGATCATATTAATCTTATACATATACATATACATAATGTTGACATATACAAATTTTGTGTCATCGTCCACCACTAAAACCAGTCTAGATCCATCTTAACTCTGGATATACCAAGCGTCGAGAGGGATCGAATCTCTAGAGGTGCAAACCTTTAACCTTTCCTCAAGTTTTACACTCTAAAAAAGGTTTACACCTCAAAAATTTGATCTTTCTCAACACTTGATAAATCCAAAGTTAAGATGAATCTAGATTAGTTTAAACAATTTCAAATCTCATAATATATATACAAAAAATATATACTGCAATCATCCCATATTATTTATTATTTATTGATTTTTTAATTTAATATATATAATTTTATTAAACAAAAATCATTTTTAACCAAATCTAATAGATAAAATATATTGCAATCATCCCATATTATTTATTGGTTGCTTTTATCTAATATTAAAAAACAAAACTAACTTTTACACAAGATGGATATCTCAAATTCCATAATGTAGATTAGCTTCCATTTAATATTGTATAATTTAAAGAAATAAATTTTTTTTTTTTTTCTACAATTATTTTCTATTGAACAAAATGTTAGTCCCAATCCTTTGTCCAATTGACTTGGATATGTTTAATCATATTCTTCTATTGCGTTGTGAAAATGTTGCATTGACTTGACTTGACATGTTCTACCAATTCAAGCTCGACCAACCACCGGTGCGCAATTTTTGTTTTTTAACATTCCAGCAGTCGCAAGTATATAATTTAACCAACTGATTTGATTTTGCTCTGGCGATTTGGCGATTTTGAAAGTCGATTTAGGGTTCCCTGTGGGCTCTGCGGCTAGGTTTCACTAGCCGCAACCCTGGTTTTTTCCATGGAGATGCGCGGGCATTTGACACATCCAACGCGAGCGGGCAAAGGTTTTCGTGGGCTCGAGGAGGGTGGCGGCAGTGGCGGAGGTTCCGAGCTCAGCAAGAGGGAAAGCCTTCTGCGGTTGACTGCGGCCATTCGGTGGGGGAGTCTAGAGGCCGCGGCGGACACTCCCTGTGCGCGTGGGCAAGGTTCTTCAAGAGACAGAGGACGGCGGCGATGGCAGCGGATTCGGGCTCAGCGGTCGGATGCGGCGAATGGTGACTAAGTTTCGGGCAAGCTCGCTTGCGTTTTCATGGACTGCGGCTCCATTTTCTTTGCTGTCGCTTTTCTCTGTACATTTCGAGGGCTCTTTTCTGGGTTGTGTTTGGTGATTAAAGCCGGAGTATGCAGTGGAGTTGGGGGCCGAGAGGGTCCAAGGGGCGGTTTTCGGTGCCTTCTTTCCCAAAGCTTTTCCTCGGAGGGGTCTTGTTCGGCGATGGTGGAGAATCGATGGGCAACTGTGACGGCTCCCGCGTGGAGCGCCATTTTGGGCGCTAGGGGCCTTATTGTTGTCGGCATCGTTTTTTCCTACTGCTGCTGTTGGGGGCCGTGAGGGTCCGAGGAGCTGATTCGGTGCCTTTTGCTTTTGATGGGTTTTTTCTGCCTTGTGTTTTTTTTTTTTGGTCCACTTGTTCACAGTCTGCGTGTTGTGCTGGGTTGTGTTGCTTTGTTTGCTTACGAGCATGGATGTTGGAGTAGCACTGATATGGTCACAGCTTGTTGCTGACTTTGTAAACGAATTTATACTCTATATAAATTTGAGATAATTTTTTCTTGGAAAAAAAAAAGCTCGACCAACCACCGTAATATCGTCTAGCCTACGCCTTTGCGTACGCGTATTATGGATATCATGTGCGGTGACTTGACTTTAAACCAAATGCATATATTTATTTACATTTATATTGAATTATTTATATTTTAAATTAAATAATACGCCTTTGCGTACGCGTAATATGGATATCATCTGCGGGCGGTGACTGTGACTTGACTTTAAACGAAGTATCACATCAAGTTACTTACATTTAAAATCAAATACATATATTTATTTGCATTTATATTGAATTATTTATATTTTAAATTAAATATATATTTTTCAAGGTATAATGTCAAATTGACGTTATATACAAAGATCAAATTCATTATAAAAATATATTCATTCAAAATTTAATAAATCATTTTAATTTTAATTTTTCTTCTTAACATTGACTTTTGTAGATGTGATTTTGACCCTAATGTTAATATAAAAAATGTCAATCCCAAAAAGATAAGTAGCCATTTTATAATATAAGTTTATTAGACATTTTCTAGATGTGATTTTGACTCTAATGTCAACACCAAAAAAGTAAGTCTATCAGCTTGGGAGACTGCCGAGATTGTCACACACACATCATTGTTGGGTTTGTTGAGTGATTTGAAAGAATTCGAAGCTGGACCAACCACCGTAATATCGTCTAGCCTACGCCTTTTCGTACGCGTAATATGGATATCATGTGCGGTGACTTGACTTTAAACCAAGTATCAAATCGAATTACTTACATTTTAAATCAAATGCATATATTTATTTGCATTTATATTGAATTATTTATATTTTAAATTAAATATATATTTTTCAAGGTATAATGTCAAATTGACGTTATATACAAAGATCAAATTCGTTATAAAAATATATTCATTAAAAATTTAATAAATCATTTTAATTTTAATTTTTCTTCTTAACATGATTTTGATCCTAACGTTAATACCAAAAATGTCAATACAAAAAAAAAAAGTAACCATTTTATAATATAAGTTTATTAGACATTTTATGTCAAAACCAAAAAGATATGTAACAATTTTATAATATAAGTTTATTAGACATTTTCTAGATGTGATTTTGACTCTAATGTCAATACCAAAAAAGTAAGTAACCGATCTATTTTTAAGGTCATGACGACTTGACTGCTAAAGTCTACGAAGGTATACATACCATACCCCTTTCTAGATTTGAACCTGTAACCTCTTAAGAGAAAACACATGTTCTTAACCATTAAGCCCACTGAAATTCATTGCACATTTTATAGTGACATATTAAAAAACAACACATTTCAAAAGAAAATATAATAACATTAAATATATAATAAATAAACAATTTTGAAAAAAATAAATAAACATTAAGTGTTAAACCAAAAGTATTTAATCTTATCATGATATCTACATGTAAAATTTTCATTAAATCTTTTCCACGTGATTTGATCTTTGGTCAAAGACATGATATTACATACTAGTAGAGCTACATGCAAATGATCTTCATATGTTTTAAATGGTTTTAAAAACTTATTTGCATATATTTAAGATTGTTTGAACCATATCAATGAGATGTTATCAATGTGGAAGAATCTTAATTAGAGTATTGATGATTGAAACATAATTT
>ML788773.1:468106-491578 GCA_009831015.1 Picea engelmannii
ATACAAGGCTTCGAAAGGAGTAACACTATCAAGACACCTTGTTGGACTTCTATTCTTTAAATAAACTGCAGTATTTATGGCTTCAGCCCAAAATGCATTTGAGAGATTTTTACCTTTCATCATACTGCGTGCACACTCTACTATGTGAGCCCATTAGCCAAGGAGGATTGGGTTTTGATTTCTTTCTTAATATGTCACTCTCTGAAATGTGGTTGTGGCTTCTTGAGAATGTTCCAGCTGATTAATGGAATATGAATATGATTGTGGATACACTAATGAAAATGTCCAGAAGAGTGGGAGAATGCCAGTTTATGCAGAAAAACATGTCCAGTCTATTACTGGAGCAAGGTCTTTTGCGGAGGTTCTTTTTGGAGCTTACCAAACTACTTTTCCAGAGGAATCATTGGTAAGGGGAGTATCTTTATACAAGATGATCCGGTTAATATCTTTCAGTATGTGTGGGCAATGAATCTGGCCACCCCGCAAAAGTTGAGTTTCCTAGCCGCAAGAATAATTTATCTTTTGCCTATGCTCGCCATCAGTGGGATCTTCTCAATGACAACGATAATTTATACAATTTGCTACTTTCATTAGATTAGGCAATAATGAAAATGGATGAGAAAGAGAGAATTGTAGAAAGACGTCCTGCGAGGATACATATCAGCGACATTGCTTGCCAGCAATTCAGTATATTCAGACAATTTAGGGGATCCTGATATTCAAGCTCTTCAATATGTAATCTGCAATCTGTCATAATATCTTGTAAAGAAGATGGAGCCTCCTATGTCAAATGTTGGATATACATCAAAGCTTGAGATGTCCTCTGTTTCTGCAATTTACGAAGTCACCGTTTTGTCATGATCCCGTGATTTCCTCATGAAATCACATACTCATAAACCATAATCCCATGATCTCTAAAGATTGCCAAGTGTAATTCCAGTTCAATTACTGATTATTGTGCCATTTGTCATCCAATTCGAAGCAAAATCCAAGCCATCATGATTTTCATGCAAATTTATTTGCCACAGATCCATTTTTGAAAGTTACAGCTTTTGGTGGTTAAGAGGCCTAAAATTTGACCCTCTTAACCACCGAAAGCCTATAATGACCAGAACACTTTAATTTTTTCCCAGATCGGGATTTTTTGAATCCGAATGGTTTGAAACTGCTTATAATGGATAAATGATGAATTATAAAGTCAGATTTGAATGCTATTTGTAAGGAATAAGATTAGAATCAGGTTATTCAAATACATTTGACACTTTTTCAAAGGCAAAAATATAGGGATTTTTTCTCAGCTCAACAAATTCGAATTCTATCTTTTGGAAGAGTCATCAGTCAGCCTTGGGAGGCTATCCTACACTACACCAACACTCAAGAAGAGAGGAGGACCAAAAAATCTGGGATTGACCTCACTTTTGGGGATCATCCCACATCTTTTGCAAATAGATTTTGATTTACTATTTTTATCTTATTTGATCCATGTTTTTAGGATCTCAGAACTGTTTTGTAAATCTATAAAGCTAAGGTTAGAAGATGAACCAAGGGTTCGATTTTGAGTTCTACATGCTACTATTTTGTAACAAGACACTTTCTTTAATATATCAGTCAGCAAGCTTCTTTCTTTTGTGACTGTCAGACCTTCTTTTATCTATGTCTGTGCTTATGAGTGGAATTAGTTCTTTTGTCTCTGTTTAATGACCCTAGTAACTGTCATCTTACTTTTGGTTATTAAGCAAGAATCACAAGAATCCTCGGCTAGTTTGTTGACCCATCATATATATAGTTTTATATATGTTCTGGTTGATTGATTAGTTTTCTCATCCCCCTGTTATTCAAACCTATCTGACAATAGCTCTTGAAGGCCTTGTGTTGCATGATTATAGTTAAGACTGTCTTGAGAATATAACTCAGAGTTTCAGATATTCATCTTGATCCAAAACCCCAACCCATTATTGAGAAAATAGTTCCTAAAAAGATTGAGTTACCAGGCATCTCTGACTTATATCCTAGGAGAGTTTCCTGGAGCGATAACAAATTGGCGCTATTGCCAGGGAGAGGAGATTGAAGCTTAGCTTCCTTGGGACATGACACAGATCCAGCGTTGATGATAGAGAAAGCTTGGACATTTACTTGGTTGTAATCTTCTATCTGGCAACTCCACGATTAAAGACTCTACTAGAGAGGATCTGGTTGACAAAAGATGAAGGAGTTAAATTTCAAATCCAGGTACTAGTTCATTAGTCTGCTTCGTGAACTGTTGTATTTATTTATCAACTCTTTCGTTCTTTTCCCTTCACGTGTAAGGAGAATTATTTTCTGCTTTGTATATTCAGAAAATCATCATCCTTCTTATATATATCTGTCTTTAGAAGAGGAAACCCAGCAGCCCTGCATTGTATATGTAGATTCTATATCTTTACCTCAGCCTATTCCTAAAGACGATATCTGCATTCAGATTCCCTCTGAATCTGAGCATTCATACAACCTTGAGGAGGTTGAGCTTGTTTCAAAACCTGTCCAGATCTCAGACCCTCTGGCCATAATTTCTGAACCTGATCAACAACTTGCCATCTCTCATGATCAACCCACAGCTTTTCAAGTTAAGATCTGGATGAAGATGTTCAAACCTTTACAACTACCCCATCTTCTTCATCCTTATCCTGATGACTGTTATGAATATCTCCCTTTGTTTTCCAAAGAGAATCAAGCTTCAGTTGAGGCACACACAGAATCCTTTTTGGATTTTGTTGATCGTTTTTCAATTGCGCATGAAGATGTGATCATGAGAATGTTTTTGAAATCTTTGATCAAAGATGTTGCTACATGGTTTAAGGGTCTGAGAGCTGATTCAATTGGATCTTGGATTGAGTTCTCTAATGCTTTCCTGAAGTATTGGGGTGAATACAAATATTTAGATTCTTACCTCGCTGATTTCTATGCTTTGAAACGAGAACAGGATGAAGCCTTGCCTTCTTTCAATAGAAGGTTTTACCATGTTTATTATGACATCCCATTGGAGATTCGGCCTACTGAGATTGCTGCCATGGTATACTATCTTATGGCTCAACATAATGAACTTGTCCTTCTCTTGCTAGAAAGGAAGTCTTCATCATTAGGGAACTTGTTTGACGACGCTCAAGAGGTGGAGGAGAATATCCCTGCTTCCAAGAGAATCCAACAACAAGTTGACTTTGACAATATGCTTGCACATGAGAAAAAACAATTTCAGTATGGTTCATATTTTGCACAGGGAGGTAATGAATGTGAAGCAGATTTAGAACAACATAAAGCATACGAGCTTATTTCAGGTTCGGTTCTAAATTCGTCAACATTGGCAGAATATTCTAGAGACAGGCATGCTTGTGAAGCTTATGATCAATTTGTAAATCAAGAAGAGCTTATTATGACTGATGATTGCATAATAAATTATATGTTCTCAGCTGATCCTAATCCATGTGATGGAAATCCTGTTTTGTTATCCTCTTGTGAGCATTATTCTGATAAGGAAATTGTAGTTTTTGATGATCGCGAGTTGATCTCAAGAGGACAAGAAGATGATCAGTCTTCTTGCAGAGGAACAAGCATGGCTGAGCAAGAGGCTGCCATAGATGTGCAGTTGTTTCCCGAGGAGCAACATGTTTTTTATCTTCTTTTCAAGGATCCGGTGGCAGCATTCATGGAGCTATGTTTTTCAGAAAAATGGAAAGTTTCAGATTTCCTTAGCTCTCCCATGTTTACTGGTGAGTATAGTTTCATGAATGAGTTTTATTCACCATTCTCACATTTCAAACATCAGTTGTTGAATAGTGATATAGATAAGGTTTCTTCAATTTTGAAGTTACTTGGATGGCTGCTATGGAAATCAGCATTCACTTAACAAATGGAAGAGTTGGTTAGTGTAGGAGTAGAAAATAAGCTCACTACCCGAGCATTTCTTTTTGCCAGTTTGCAGTAGAAATAGTAGTTAACTTGGTTAAATAAAGACGAGTTTTGAAGGTATTCAAAGACCAGTTGCATAGAGCTTGAGAGTTTTCAGAGATTGGTGTCACAGGCTAATTGACTCCATGCCCAATGCTAAAGGCTACTGGAACTACAAGGTTCTTGGAAACCTTGCAGGGAGGTCTCCATCCCAGCTGGAGCCAGATGTTATCTCCCAAAATAGCACTGCTAGATTTCCAAATTTTTTAAGGTATGTTAGAGGGTCTTCTTGTATGCCATATCCCATGCAACTCTCAACTATTCAGAGCTCCGTACCTCTGCCTTGCCATATACATATCCAGAAAGTAGTTCTGAGCAGTATGGTTCAATGGGTCCAAATGAATATTACTATGATCCTTCTGGTTATTACGTTCCTTACATACATGAACATTTTGTTTCATCTTCTCATGTAAATACTTCTGACTACAGTGACGATTGATATCATAATCCTCTTTCATCTCATAGCCAACAATGGTACCCTATGAGTGAAGCTCCTTCAAGCTCATATTACCCGCCTATCACTAGTGATTTTAGTCATTATTATTCATCACCATATGTGCATGAGGAGGTTTTCTTCAAAATTCCAGAAGGTCCGCTTGAACGTGTTCCAGCTTGGCTACATATGTCTTGTCTGATCCAGGCAGAAAAAAAGCAAGTGCAATTTACTGGAATCCACCTCCTGAAAATTTTTATCAGTGGAAAAATAAGCATCCAAAAGTACCATCAGGTCTACGCATTTATGGGTGCCATGTTGGAATAAGTGGTTCAGAACCCAAAATCTGTTCATTTATCGAATTTTCACAAAAGGTGCTTCCCATATCAAAAGTTCTGGATACAATGCAATACAGTTTATTAGAGTGCAAGAGCATCTTGACTATGCAAGTGTTGGTTATAAGGTTACAAGTATGTTTGTAGTCAACAGTCGATTTAGCAGTCCTGAGGATTTTAAACACCTAGTTGACACTGCACATGGCTTAGGGTTGCTAGTCTTTATGGATATTGTACATTCATATCTTTCCCAGGAGGAGATGGTTGGTTTGGCATCATTTGATAGTGTAAATGACTGCTATTTTCATCGCGGGAAGAGAGGGCATCATAAATATTGGGGTACGAGGATCTTCAAATATGGGGATTATGAAGTCATAAGATTTCTACTTTCTAATTTGAAGTGGTGATTTAGAAGAATATTGCAACCAATATGTCGATAGAGATTCCCTTATATACCTGATTTTGGAAAAGAATATGTTGCATCAACTTAATCCATCGATAATAACAATTGTTGGAGATGCAACAAATTTTCCTGGACTATGTGAGCCCATTAGCCAAGGAGGATTAGGTTTTGATTTCTTTGTTAATATGTCACTCTCTGAAATGTGGTTGTGGCTTCTTAAGAATGTTCCAGTTGATTAATGGAATATGAATATGATTGTGGATACACTAATGAAAAATGTCCAGACGAGTGGGAGAATGCCAGTTTATGCAGAAAATCATGTCCAATCTATTACTGGAGCAAGGTCTTTTGCGAAGGTTCTTTTTGGAGCTTACCAAACTACTTTTCTAGAGGAATCATTGGTAAGGGGAGTATCTTTATACAAGATGATCTAGTTAATATCTTTCAGTATGTGTGGGCAATGAATCTAGCCACCTCGCAAAAGTTGAGTTTCCTTGCCGCAAGAATAATTTCTCTTTTGCCTATGCTCGCCGTCAGTGGGATCTTCTGAATGAAAACGATAATTTATACAATTGGATACTTTCATTAGATCAGGAAATGATGAAAATGGACGAGAAAGAGATAATTCTAGAAAGACGTCCTGCGAGGATACATATCAGCGACATTGCTTGCCAGCAATTCAGTATATTCATACAATTTAGGGGATCCTGATATTCAAGCTCTTCAATCTGTAATCTGCAATCTGTCAGAATATCTTGTAAAGAAGATGGAGCCTCCTATATCAAATGTTGGATATACATCAAAGCCTGAGATGTCCTCTGTTTCTGCAATTTACGAAGTCACCGTTTTGTCATGATCCCATGATTTCCTCATCAAATCGCATACTCATAAACCATAATCCCATGATTTCTAAAGATTGCCAAGTGTAATTCCAATTCAATTACTGATTATTGTGCCATTTGTCATCCAAATCGAAGAAAAATCCAAGCCATCATGATTTTCAAGCAAATTTATTTACCACAGATCCATTTTTGAAAGTTACAACTTTCAGTGGTTAAGAGGCCTAAAATTTGACCCTCTTAACCACCGAAAGCCTGTAATGACCAGAACACTTTAATTTTTGCCCAAATCGGGATTTTTTGAATCCGAATGGTTTGAAACTGCTTCTAATGGATAAATGATGAATTATCAAGTCAGATTTGAATGCTATTTGTAAGGAATAAGATTAGAATCAGGTTATTCAAATACATTTGGCATTTTTTCAAAGGCAAAAATATAGTGATTTTTGCTCAGCTCAACAAATTCGAATTCTATCTTTTGGAAGAGTCATCAGTCAGCCTTGGGAGGCTATCCTTCACTACACCAACACTCAAGAAGAGAGGAGGACCAAAAAATCTGGGATTGACCTCACTTTTGGGGATCATCCCACGTCTTTTGCAAGTAGATTTTGATTTACTATTTTTAGCTTATTTGATCCATGTTTTTAGGATCTCAGAACTGTTTTGTAAAGATATAAAGCTAAGGTTAGAAGATGAACCGAGGGTTCGATTTTGAGTTCTACATGCTATTGTTTTGTAACAAGACACTTTCTTTAATATATTAGTCAGCAAGCTTCTTTCTTTTGTGACTGTCAGACCTTCTTTTATCTATGTCTATGCTTATGAGTGGAATTAGTTATTTTGTCTCTGTTTAATGACCCTGGTAACTGTCATCTTACTTTTGGTTATCAAGCAAGAATCACAAGCATCCTCGGATAGTTTGTTGACCCATCATATATATGGTTTTATATATGTTCTAGTTGATTGATTAGTTTTCTCATCCCCCTGTTATTCAAACCTATCTGACAATAGCTCTTGAAGGCCTTGTGTTGCATGATTATAGTTAAGACTGTCTTGAGAATATAACTCAGAGTTTCAGATATTCATCTTGATCCAAAACCCCAACCCATTATTGAGAAAATAGTTCCTAAAAAGATTGAGTTACTAGGCATCTCTGACTTACAGCCTAGGAGAGTTTCCTGGAGCGATAACAGTCTGTGTTCTGGCTTCTTCTACCGATGCAAGTACTTCTACTACCCGTTCCTGCAATGATTCTAATTGAGACTGACGCTCTTGTTTCTGTGTTTGCACAGTGATAAGTTCTGCCTACATCTTCTTCAACTCATGCGTTCCCTTGACCCATTTTAGAATTGGTATGGTCTTATGTCACTGCTTGAGTTCTTGGATCATTGCATTGATCCTCTCCTCCTCCTTGTCCCAATGTTGGACCTGTGGATCCTCTTCCAGCCTTGTCCAAAGTTGTGCTACTTTATCCAGCAAGTTGGCTGCTGTGCTAACCTATTTTTCTAGCTTCTGCAGTTGCATTGTTTCTTCCTGCTTCCTTTGCTCCTTCATTGCTGGTTGATTTGTCAGTCTAATCTGTCCATGGAGAGTCTCGATCTCTTTCTGATACTAATCAATTTCCTATGCAATCTGGTCGATCTTTTCTGTGGCTAGGAGTTCATTTCCTTGCGCAATGGTGGGAAGTTTCCCAAAAATTTATTCCACTCTGCGTTTCATCTCGTTTCTGCGTTCCTTCTCCTCCTGAGTTTTTGATTTAGCCTGTGCACAAACTGTTTCCAACACTTCCCGCTTATTCGTTTCTTTTTGTAGCTCAACTAAGTTTTTATGTGCTTGTGACTGCATCTCATAGTCGACGTTAACCTGTAGTTTGTATAATGCTCTTAAAGGCATCTATGTCAAGACCAATTGGATATGATCCAAATCCTTCAGTGGTGTCTGTCCGACAATTTCATCCATTCACAACATGCTAGGCTTTATGTAGACCGTGGAATGTGTGTGTGGGATCGAAAGAACTAGCTCGTGTTCTTCTACCTCCATCCTTTCTATGGTCTGTGCGATTTATGACTCTATGCCTCTACTGCTACTCGTGATCTAGGATTCCCTGAGTTTCTTAAGGAGTTCTCCCATTTCTGTCAGCTCCTTCAACAGTTTATCCCTGTGGTGCATTGCATGATCGAAATCCTCTACAAGGCAATATTGGACCATTCTGGAAATCATCTCACCATCATCCTCCATGATTGTATAGTCCGGTGGTGGTCATTGTGCCTTTTTTTTATTGTGTGCTCCTACTTCCTATACTGTTGGTCTCTTAGTTCTCCCCGGTTCCTATGTGATGGGGTTCAATGCGGTTTCCTATGCTCCCTCAACCGGTTTCCACTGTCCATTGGTTGGCTGAGTGGTTTCTTTCCTCCCCTTTCGGGTCCTTGGATGTTCTGAGCCGTCCTCTACTGGATTCGACTTGGTTTGGTTCGTTCTTTGTTTTTTGGGTACTGGGATTTTTGGAGGCTGTGTTTCTGCCTGCACAGCCCCTCCTTTTGTTGTTTTTCCTGGTACTTCTCTGGGTATAGTTGGACTCCTCCATTCATCATGCCATTCGTTGATAATCATGTCAATATCACCCTCGATGATGCAGTAGTGCATTTGTAGCCACTGTTTATCTGGGTCCTTCTTTGGTTGTATCCACATGGCTTGTCACCTAACCCAAAAATTGGCAATGCCCCCGTATCGTGCGACAACCTCTGGTGTTATTCTCCATGCTCAGCTTATGAATTCCTATATCTCCCATAGGTAAGCTTCGAATATGATTCCATTCTCCTTCTTATGCTTGGCTAGTGGTGTGGATCTCAGGACGCGATATCTTGCTCCCCCTTGATGTGGTGTGGTACAAAAGACAACGTGTTCTGGTTCTCGCCATCCCATGAAACCTATGAGAGTGATCAGCCATGAGTAATGGAATTCCGTACCTACATCTTGGGTGTCTTTTCAGTCTACTTGGAACAAGTTTGATAGGTATGGTACCTAGCTCATGGAGGTGCCTTCTGTGCACTGAGTTGCAACAACAAAAACTCCTACCAGTACTTCGCCTTTGCGGCATTTTCTTAGCAGTTTGTAGGATAATATTTTTGTGCGCAATTGTGTCACGACATTGTTGATCCATTTGATTATAATGCCTCTTGTTCCCCTATCAATGCCATATTTCTTCTTCGTCTCTTCTGCCAATGTTTTTTTCTTGGACTTATCATCCAGAATCAGCGCAGGATTCATACCCCAGGTGGGAAGTCCTGTTATCTGCGTGATAAGTTTGACATTTATGGGGATGGGTTTGTCCAGCCATACATCCGCTCCATTTGTAACTGCTAACAGTTCCTTGACACATGCCAACGCATATTGGCCTCTGCCAAAGTGTGGTATCTTCAACAATCCTAGAATTCTTGTTATGTCTAGTCTAGTTGCCCACTGGTGTGGCTGAGTGATGGTTTCTCCGATTTGGTTCACAACTATTTTCTGCATAAATACCTATGGTGCAAGCTCTGGATATTTGTTTTCATCTGCTACGTCATGTTCAGAATACTTGAGCTTCCCGATGTGACCCAATAGTTGTGGTTCCACTTGTACTCCCTCTGGTATACGATGTAGCACAATCTTTGGAGTTAGTTTCTTTCGAGGTGAGATCAGTATATGAACTTGGTCCTCCTGCTATGTTGGTTGGATCAAAGTTCTAGCAACTCCTGGTTGGTTCCCTATCATCCACTATAGCCAAGCCTAGGTAGTTCCAGTGGTCTCCTCGGTTGGGTGACCTAAGTCGGGTGCTTGTGTCTTGTCTGGTTGCTCCTCTGCTCCTAGATGATGTGTCATTCTATTCACTTCCACGAATTCTTCAGTATGTTCCATGGTATTTCCTGGTGGGTTTCTTCTTCTTTGTTCTGAGGCTCTTGAACCACTGTTGTTGTGTCCTATTTTAGGCTATTTTTTGTTTTTGTTTTTTTTGTTTTGTATTTTTTTACTGCGCGGTGAGTGGTTGACTGTCCTTGTATAGCTTCAGTCGGATCCCATTTATCATTCCTCTTAGTTCTACGCCTACTAGAACTATTAACTGTACAACTCCTCCGTTCGTGACAGATTTTACCTCATATGGTCCTAGCCAATGCATTCTCAGCTTTCTTGGGTGATGCAATGATTTACTGTCATAGAGAAATGCTAGATCTCATTCCTTGAAGGTTTTCCTCTTGATGTGGTGATCATGCTAAGCTTTTTCTCTTTCTTTTTGTACTTGTTGTTGGAATCCTATCAAGATTCAGTCTTCCTCAATTGACAGTAACTGATTCAGTCTTTCCTGTGTTGTGCCTTGCTCTGTCATGTATGTGATAGCTGCTACACGTAGACTGGGTATTAAAAATTCTAACGACACTATTTCTTCTTGACCATAGACTAATTTGAATGGTGTGTGGTATGTCAACTTTTTGCATGTAGTTATGTATGCCCATAATATTGTTGGTACCTTGAGGTCCCAATCATCCTTGTTGGCGTTACATCTCTTTGTCAAGGCGTTCTCTAGAATTTTGTTGAAGGCTTCTACCATACCATTTTCCTGTGGATGATACAGTGTGCTTTTTTGGTGATGAACTTCAAACTTTTTGAGCATCACTCGGATGGTGTTGTTTATGAAGTGCATTCCTTGGTCATTCATCAAAATTCTTGGGCACCCAAATCTAGTAATTACTTGTTCAAACAGAAAATGTGCAGTTGTCTCTGTGATGTAATCTTTTACTGATGCAACTTTTGCCCCATATTGTTAAGTATTCTATCGTGGTGATAATATATCTCACCCTTGTTCTCTTGGTTCATGGGTGAATTGGTCCCACAAAGTCTATTACCCATTTGTTGAATGCCTGAAGTGTCACTTGCGGTCGTAGTGGCATCTCATCCCTTCTGTTGGGTTTCCCTACCCTTTGACAGACATCACATTGCTCACAGTACTCTTTCGAGTCTATGTGGATCGTTGGCCACCATAATCCTACACGTATTACAATCTACGCGGTATCTTTTCCTACATAATTCCCTTGTACTATTACCTCATGGGCTTCTGCTAAAATTCTTGGTCGTTCGTGGTCTAGTACATATCTTCATAATATGTTATCTGCACCCATCTTGTATAGATGTCCTGCTATCAATTGATAGTCGGTTGCGCATACTACCAGGTTCTTCTTCTGCGCAGTGGTATATTCTTGTGACACAGTACCTGTGCTCAAGTACTGGATGATCTCTGTGAAGTAGTCTTCAACAATCTGTACTAAGAATAGTTGTGCATCTGGAAAGTTGTCTTATAAATTCATTGGTTCCTCTCCATTTGTGACCCTCGATAGGTGGTCAGTCCCTACATTCAGTTTTCCTGGTTTAACTATTACCTCAAAGTCAAATTCTTGAAATAGCAATAACCATCCACAGATTCTCCCCCCCAACACTAGCTTGTTGACTAGGTATTTTAGGGCTGAGTGATCTATAAACATCTTAAAGTTTTTTACCAATAGGTAATGTTTGTATTTTTGTAGTGCATAAACCATAGCTAGGCCTTCGCTTCCTGTCTTGTTATAATTTTGTTCTAAGTCTGATAGTTTTCTGCTTGCGAATGTTATCGGGTGATCCAAGTATCCTACTCCTGGTTGTGCTAAGATATCTCTGAGTGTTATTGTTGATGCATCAACATGAACATGGAATGTATTTTCCCAATCTCAAAATACTAATATAGGTGCAGTAACCATTTTTTCCTTCAAGGTATCCAGACCATGTTGACATTCGTCATTCCATTAGTACTTTGTACCTTTTATTAACAATTTTTCCATTGGTGTTGTGATTTGTGCATAGCCTCTGATAAATTTTCTATAGTATCCTATGTTTCCTAACATTGCTCTTAGTTGGCGGACTGTTTTTGGTGTTGGTAGGTTAACAATGACTACGATTTTGGCTGGATCTACTAGCAAACCCTATTTTCATACTACGTGTCCCAATAGTATCTCGAATGGTGTTCCAAATATCCATTTCTTGATATTCAATGATATCTAGCATTGTCTGCATCGTTCTAACATCAACTATAAAACTTCCACATGGTTTTTCAACAGGCTATAAACCATCCAATCATCTAGGTATACCTTGAGAAATTGGTAGATAATTCCTTAAATGCTACGATGACCACTCTGGAGAATATCGCAGGTGAATTCTTCAATCCGAATGGCATGACTGTATACTGATAAGATCCCCATTCTGTCGCGAATGTGGTCTTGTGTCTATCCTCCTATGCTACCTTAATCTGATGATATCCTGAGAATCCATCAGTCAATGAGTAGGCTTCGTGTCCTCCTACGTTCTTGAGTACTTCATCCGTGAACGATGTGGGGAATGGGTTTTGTAGGCATGCATCATTCAACTTCCTCAATTCGACGCATATCCAGATCCCTCTTCCCTGTTTCTTTTCCTGTACTACCATCAGGCTTATCCATTCTGATTCTTCGACTGGTTTGATGATGCCAGCCTCGAGCATCCTGTCGATATCATCTTTAACTTTCTATTTATAGATGGGGTTCAGTCTATATGATCTTTGTTTAATGGGTCTCACATAATATCTGAGTGGTATCTTCATTTCTCCTAATTCTCCGGATATTCCTTTCATTTCTATAAAGGTTGTGGGAAAAAGGTCGTTGTATTCACACAATAATTTTGTGATTCTTTCTAGTGTCTGGTCGTCCCAGTAATCTTCAATACTGGCCATTTTGGGCTGCTCGGTGGTCCCTATGTTAACCTTCTTTATCTTGATTGGTGCAGAGATGACCTCTAACTCTAAGGGTGGTCCTTCTACATCTCTCTCGCCTTCGACTTCTTCGATCTGAATATTGTGTGGATCATCTTCATCCGATGCTTCCTCCTGTACATGGTAGCATGAAAGTAGTTCCTTGACTGTCTTCTTATTCCATCGTTGTACCTCTGTGATAGCTTCCACTTCCGGTTCTTCAATAAATATTACATTTCTGATCCATTTCGGGGCCGCATTTATGTTGGGGTTCTCATGCTCGAATGAGAAAGTGACTATAAAGTTCTGTTGGAGTGACGCCCATGTCTTGGTTCCTTTACACATTTTTTGGTCCGTATACCAATTAGCTGGTATGCCCTCTAAAGTATGAATGAAGTGGTGAGACCATTCCTCCGGTGGCGTCATTTTCCACGACGTTTTACACACCTCCAAGTGTTCTACTGGTGTGCCTAGTCCATCATATTGCTTTCGTTTGTTACATATATGTTTTGTGTTGAACCTTATGCGCAGTAATCGTTTTCATTGGTACCAATCTGTGATAGTCTCTTTGTGTGTACCCCACCATCTTGCAAGTGTAGTCTTTAGTGCTAAATCTAGTGCTAGCAATCTTTGGTTTTCTAATACTTCATCTTCATATTGTGTCAAGAAAGTTTCCAAATAATTTAGCCCGAGAAAACTAGGTGATTCTCTGATTTTTGTGCCAATCCACCTTACTGCGCGATCTATTCTGGCACACCTTCTCATGGATACTTCGTGTAGTCTTTGTTGTCAGTTTTCTAACCCGGTGTCTGAGTCTATTGTGCATGAAGTAATGCTCCACCAACTGAGTACCTTGTCTGCAGTTGGGTTTATATAGTCCGCATCACACACAGTCATTCTGTACAACTGGCTGATCTCTTTTAAATCCATACAAGTGGGTTCTATGAACCTCTCACCTTCTGATGGGTCGAGTGGGGCCATGACCCTGTAGTCCCCTGACTCAAATGTCATTTTTCTGGTTTTTAAATTAATTATGGCCTGGTTGTCGAACGCCCAATCCATACCAAGTAGCATCGGGTAAGGTGTTGTGTCATCTACTATTTTGATGACTTCAAACTCTGCCTTAGTGCGCACACCATCCAGATCTATCGTCAATCCTTTCAATCTACCTATTGGTAGGAATCTATGTTGATTTGCTAGCTTTAATTGAACAATTGAGTATCCCAGTGTAGGTTCTCCCATGCATTTCCATATAGATTTTGGTAGTAAATTCACTTCAGGTCCTAGATATAGTATAATATCTCCCATATTGAAATCCCCAAAGTTATAATTTAGTCTAAATTCCCTACTTGTTCTTCTTCTTGTGTGTACGTGGTTGGCAGTTTTCAATTCTGGCTTCTGTTCTATCTCGCTACTACATTTTTCTAAGATGTTTTGCAATATTTTGACAGATGAAGGATCACTTAACATGTTTATGCATGATTGTAAAAAGTATTTAATAGTACTTACTTGTTCCTTGGGTTGTATTCTATTGGTATGGTCCAATGATGGCGGTATTTCGTATTTCGGAGCTTCCTTGCTATGCTGTGAAGTCGGTGCTATGTCCTCCTTCTGGAATTCTTGTCGGGCTTCTGTAAATATCTCCTTCTCCTTATGCGCATCGAACTGCTTCTTGGGGTTAGTGTTCTTCTTTACCCATTGGTTTTGCACTAGTTCCTGTTGAAGTACATCATTTCCTGTTTTCGTTCCTCCTCGAGTGACTATGTTCATGTTCCATCCGTCATCCCTTGCTTCGGCTAAAATCCATTGAACATTCTGGTTATTTTGATTCCTTTTTTCCTGGATCTTTATGAGTAATGTCAAGCATTCCTCTGTATCGTGGTCCGATGCACGACAATACATATAGGTTGTTGGTGGCAGTGGGCACTCTCGTGCATGATGTTCTAGTTGTTGGCAATTGTGACATGTGATTGGTCCTCTACCGCATCCAAAAACTCCTCTGGCTCATCCTGCTCCTCTGTAAGCTGCACGATCACCCCGCGGTGTGTTATACTGTGGTCCTTGATTATACTGTTCGGTATTGTACTGGGGATGTGTCAGGTTGTATTGTGAATGCATGTTATTGCAAGGTTGTGGCGCAGTATTATACTGCTGTTGCATAGTGTTGTATGGGGTTGGGGATGGATTGAACTGTGGTGCTACTTTCCCAGTCATCATTTATGCCTGTACCCTGTATCCGCCTAATGTTCTTTCCCGCATCAGCGCCATAGTTCTACAATCTTTGTTGTCATGGCCAACTGACTTGCAAAAGGTGCAATATGAGTTCTTCGGGACTATTTGGTATTTCTACATCATCGTGCAATGGTAAGGGTCGTGACCCTGTTTCTTGCATATTTTGCACCATAATCCTCCCTGTGGTAGCGGGTTTGGCATCCCCATATCCATATACTACGAGAATGTTGTGCATTCATTCTCATGGTGTCCTTCTGTCCTTCAAGTGGTGCACCAAACAACTTCTCGTTTGTCCTTGTTCTTGTTCTGGCTCAGCTGAAATGTTATGTTCTTCAGATCCTCCTTTAGTTCTTCGATGGTCGAGTCCGTCTACTGGTATTGATTCTCTTCCAATTGCAAGGCTTCCTGCATAGCCTTTGCCTGCGTCTTAAACTTTTGTTGCTATAATGGATATTTTAAGTGTGGGAGTAGTGAGTTGAAAAACAAGTGTCGATGTTGCATATCGATCATAAGGTATTTTAACTTTCCTTTTAATCGCTTAAATCTTTGATCAATCTCCCATACCGATTCACTTGGTTTTTTTCTTATTTCATGTACTGATCCTCTAAGCTCGGCTTCTGGAACTCATTTATCAATAGTTTCTTAATGTCATCCAGTGTCCTCATCTCAGGAACACTGTTCCTGTCTAGACTCATGTACCAGTCTAGTGCGCGGCCTGTTAGTGTGATCGCTAGCTGTGCGAGTTTGGTGTCTTCATCAGTGATCTGCTTTGCTTCCCAGATCTTTTCACAAATGAAAAAATGCTTCTCAGGGTCTTCTGTTGCTTCTCCTTGAAAATATGGTAATCTGATAGTAGGATCGTGTCCTGCCATTCCAAATACTGAGCTACTCCCTCCTCTATGTGGTGTAGATACTTGACTAAGGTTTCTTGAACTGGCTCCTCCAGTTTTTGCTCCTTGTGTAGATGTATTCCCTGCTGTCGAAATTCCTCCGAACTTTGGTTGTCTAAACGGTGGTGTTCTCTTTGGTGTATTGGTCGCACATGGGTTTATGGGTTCCACACTGACATTAATATGAAAGGGATGGTTGCCTTCTCCTCCTATTCTTGGGCCTCTTGTTTTCCTCTCATACATGGCACACAGGATTTCCTCAATCTACTCCATAGCCTAGAGATCCTCTACCTCTTCGTCATCACTGTCCAAGCCCTCCCTCTTGGCTACGACTCTCTTCTTGGTATTCACCTTATATTGGTAGGGTGCTCCGCTACGCATCGTTCCTGATGACGCAAAGATCAACTTAAGTTGGTCGTCATTCATCAAGATCAAGTCCAAGGGTTCCTCCTCCTTATTCTCTTTATCCTTCCCTCCTTCCATTCCTCCTGTCTCTGTCAGTGCTTCCCCTCTTTCCCCATGCGCGCGGGGAAGTATAGTTGTTTGATTCCATTGTCATTACACCTTTGTTATATAGCAGTATCTTAATAGAAGTATACAGTGATCGAATGTACCTTCCTCTGGGTCCTCGTAGGAACTCTTTCTCGGTTTCACTGTTTGACTTTGTTGTGTCTACCGCAAATTCTATGATAAAGCCTGCCACAATACTGTCAAGCCAAAAATTGACTGCGCGAGTGAATTTGTTGTTCACTTGCTACAACTATTGGATCTGTACTGGACTCCAATCTATCTATCGAATCCAGTTTGTCATGTGGTTATCCTTTAACCTTAATATCCACTTCTGTAGTAGATGCGGAAAATCATAGAAAAATATTTCGTGTAAATCCATAAATATGTATTTATCTAGGTATCTACGCAGTGTGATTCTAGGGTTTCTATTGTCTTTCTGTGCAAAATATAGCTCTTTGGTTCTCAACCAGCCCTCGATTTCTTCTCTCGTGGCATTCCAAGGTCTCAACATTCCCTTCTAACATCTCATTGCTCTTTTGTTTCGCTTCTTCATTTCTTGTTCATTTTATCTTATCTACTCAGTCCTCTCTTGTTCCTCTTAACACAGCAATAGAACCATTTGTTGGTTATTACTTCCCTTCTTGGGTTGTCTAATTTATTAACCCAGGGTTCATGTCATTAGCCTCTAAAACTATCGGCCCTCCTAGTAAACTAGAAGGCAACACAACACCCAGAAGGTACTGCGCAGTCTCACCCGAGATAGCTTTAAATGGGTGACTATAAGACTTGGGTGTTTACATCCTAGGATAGAGTTGGGGATAGTTTTTTCTTGATTAAGGCCCTTTACCGTGAGCCGTTACTATAATCTACTTATTCCTTGAAATCTCATACATATATTTCATCGCTTAATTCTAGCAAATGATAAATAGATTCCTAACAATGTATTAACTCATTCATTAAACTTAACCATTAACTACTGAAAGAAACTAGATACATGCCTACATTCAACACATTACACAAGTATTATCATGGTTCACCCCCTCCTGGGCTACGTCCACAAAGAATTGGCTCTTGGCTCTTTTATTATGGTAGTTCTCCAATTCTGGTGTCATGCGCTTACAATCCTCCACAAAACTGGATAAGATCTCTATGAGGCGAACTAGATCGCACCAGGCTCCACAACTTGCAGTCTAATCCTCAGATCTACCTTCCCTCGTATATCCTTTGCTCAATGTCTTATAAAATCGGTTCATACAGCTAAAAACATTACATATCACCTACACTCCTGCGTGGTTACAGTCTACAAAACCCAACCCTTGAATCTCAACTCTCAACAACAATAACAATAACAAAAACCAACAATCAACAACAAATAAACCCTATATGATACTTTCGTATCTATATTTATACATTTCGGGCTCTTCCACCATTTACAGAATATTACCAAAACCCTAACCCTTCTTACGTTAGGTCTTTCTCCCATGCACGTGTTGTTCTTCCTCTAGTTGTCACTTTCCTTTGTGCATGCTTTCTTGCATGTGCCCGTGTTATTCCTTTTCCAGTTGGTACTTCAGTTTTCTGCACGTTTTCTTTCCCACGATCGTTCTTCTTTCCACTTCGGCCTGGTGCCAACAGTGTTACCCTCGTCATTTGATTCGATTGAGGGCCACACAGATGTCAGGATGCCTATTCCACTATCTGTAGTGAAAGTCTCTTATCAAGCTATACAACAAGATCCTACAGACTCATATCAAACACCTTTGATGATGGAGGACGATCTTTTTCCAGAGCCTATTTGGGCTCAAAATTCTTCAAATTCCTAGGAATGTCTTGATACCATATTGCCCTCAGATGGAGCTTTTATTGAGAAAATGACTTGAGCTGAGAGGCTATGGGAGGATATGCACCATAGATCGTATTTACTCCCAGAGATTATTCATGTGGAAAACAGAGAATTCAAGTAAACCGTAAGTAGGAGTGTTAATCGGATGGTAAATCCTTTGGCTAGGCATGGTATCTACATCAAAGGAAATATGGTAAATATATCAGAAACCATTCCCATTAACATTTATAGGACCCCTGATGTTGTAGAAAATGTCTTTATTGGGGCATAATGATCTCAAGAAGAAATTCATGAGTACATGACACTTTTTAAGGATTTTAGAGATGTTTTTGCTTGGTCATATGAGGAAATGCCTAACATAAATACTCGAATCATTCTACATGATATTCAAACCTACAAGAACACGAAACCGGTTCAACAAAAGTTGCGACTAGTGAATCCAAGGAAAGCAACAACAATTAAAGATGAGGTGGAGATGATACTTAAATATGGATTTTTTACCTATTTCCTTTGATGGAATTGTTGTCCAATCCGGTTCCGGTTGATAAGAAACAGGTCACAATTCGAGTGTGTATGGATTTATGGGACTTGAATAAATCTTCTCCAAAAGATAACTTCCCTACATCATTCACCGATTAGATGCTCAATGAAAGCGTAGGGAACAATATTGTTTTGTGCATGGATGGTTTTTTGGGGTATAACCAGATTGAAATATGACCGAAAGACCAACTAAATACAACTTTCATTTGTCCTTGGGGAACCGTCTCTTACAAGAATATGCCCTTTGGCCTTAAAAATGCTAGAGCCAATTTTCAGTGGGCCATGGTGTTTGCTTTCCACGACTTGAAGCATATAGTGGAGGCTTCTTTGGATGATATCATAGCTCACTCTCACAAGATAGCTCAACATCAGTTAGACCTCCTCCTAGTCTTCGAGAGATGTCATTACTATTGAATCCAGTTAAATCCGCATACATGTTTTTTATGTGCAACTTGAGGACGTCTTTTGGGTTTTATAATTTCAACTAAAGGGATCATGTTTGACCCTTTGAAAGTGGAGGGAATCACTCAGTTTCATCCCCTGTGCACAATTCGTCAACTTCAAAGTCTACAAGGAAAGGATAATTTCCTTCGACACTTTGTACCTAACTATGCCAATATTACGAAAGGATTTATGCACATTTTGAAAAAGGGGGTTCCATTTCATTGCAACACAATGTTCATTTGATGCATTAAAGAAAGAACTGGTTTTGACTCCATTATTTAATCCCCTAGATTATAGCTGAGATTTCCTATTGTATTTGGAAACAACCAAATCATCGATTGGCATGGTCTTATTTTAGGAGGATGATGAGCTCCAAGAGCATGTCATCTACTACTTAAGTCACTCTTTATTCGGCCTTGAAACAAAGTACTCTCATGTCAAGAAAATGGACTTAGCGACATTTCATGTTGTTCAGTGGCTTCGACATTATATTATGTTGCGTAATATAATCGTCATTGTCGATGTTAATCCTTTTCAGTATGTTTTGACTCAATGAATAATTGGGGGGAAGTATAACAAGTGGGTTGTTGTTCTTCGAGAGTTTGATTTGGATTTTACTTTTGTGAGATCCAAGAAGTCTTTAGTCTTCTCCTAATAGATTTCAGAGTTCATAGTAGAGAATGAGGAGAGTGAAGTAATTGACTCTTTCCAGGATGATCAGATCTTCATCTCTTTGTATGATCCTTGGTAGGGAGATATTATTGTCCACATGTGATATTTTCTCCATAACATTGTTGTTATGTGTAATTTTATGAGCTAAATTGTTGTGTTTTATTTCTGTGTATGTGAATGGTTTGTATGTTTTTGTATATGGGGTTAATTAGTTGCATTCATGTTACTTTAGCATGTTGTAGTCTCTTTTAAATCAATGGTATCAACAAATGGTTAAATTTGTGTGTATTCATGTAGTTGTTAAGCTATATGATTAGTTACCCAAAAAACAAAATATGTGTATTTCGCATGGTAATGCTCCTCAGTAGAGTTGGGGGACATTACACCAACATTTTATATTATATTGTGTGCACAATTATCGCTCAAGCAGGTCACCAAATAATATTTTATTCAAGAAAATTAGTAATATTGTTAATGATAAGTACTCGACTTATGAAAAGGGACGGTATGCCACTGTACAGGAACTTAAAAAATGGAGACATTACTTTTAGGGAAAAGAAATGGTCATTCTTACAAACCAAAAACCTTTATAGTGCACTCCTTCACGGTCTAAGTTACAAACTACATGACAACTCAAGTGAATTAAGTACCTAACAAAATTTTAGTTGCTAATTAAGCATTGGAAAGGCGAAGCCAACACACCAATTGATTGTCTTATCCAACCACCAATAATTTCCCTTCTTACAATGTTAAGTATGCATGGATATGAAACCAATACCTTTCCTCAATTATATGAAGATAAAACTAATTTCTCCTTGATTATCAACAACTCTAGATAGGTCAGTCAAATTGACATCCACTACCACTTGAGGGACAACTTGTTTTACAAGCTAAGATAAGTTTCTGTACCTCTAGGTGAGTTCCAACATAATCTTCTTTGTGATGCAAACTACAACAAAATAGTAGGTCACTTTGGTTTAGATAAAATACTCTTATGGTACTACAAAAGTATTTCTATTGGACTTCACTCAAGTTGGATGTCAATAGATATATCAAGTCATGTGTGATTTATGCCATCACCAAGCCACTAAACTACCCAAAGGGTTTGTATACACCCTTGCATGTTCTAGATCAACCACGAGACTGCATTTTCATAGATTTCTTGGCTAGATATCCTCTCACCAAGCACCAATGTGATGCAATCCTAGTAGTGGTCTATTGATTTTTTAAAATGGTTATCTTAACACCTAGCTACAAGAAAACTGCAATTGCTTAGAAAAATAATCAACTCTTCTTTGAGCATGCCTGGAAGCACTATGGTTTACTGAATTCAATCATCACCAATCCATATTTGATAGAGTCTTTTGGAAAACACTCTATCTATAAGTCAACACACAATTATCTATGTCAACAACATTCCATCCTCACACATATGGACAAACAAAAGTTGTGAATTACATGGTACAATTTCTTAAAAATTACAATCACAAGAATCATTGAACATGGAATGAGATTTTCCCATATATCCAACATAGATATGATTGAGCTCAACACAATTCAATTGGAAAGATTCAATTTGAAGTTTATTAGGGATTTTACCCTTCATCTCCTATCGACTTATCTAGTTGACCGACTATTTATTTTGACACAAGCCATGAACAACAAGATATTGGCAAGGAACTCATGTTCAAAAAGAGGGCTTGTGAGACTCAAAAACTAGCATAAGAGATGTTGCATCAAGATAGTGAAATGCTCAAGATTGATATTGCAAGYRTCGTATTCCTYGKTCATTCCAAATTGGRATCAAGTATGGTTACCTCTAAATAAAKAAATGTTTCATGGCCTATATAGGAAGATGAATCCTTTACAATATGATCATTATASCATGCTTGAGAAAATTGGAGAAAATTCCCCTTTAAGCTTAGCATTCTTCCATACCTATGTTTAAATATAGTATTCAATGTGGATTTTCTTCGACCCTATTTTCCACTCTTGCTAGAATAGACTGAGTTATAGCCTAAAGATCAAGAAGACATCTACSTAGATGTTCAAGAACCACTTGCAATCGACATCATTGTTGGATAATAAGAATACCATACAAGGATGTTAACAATTTCCTTATTTTAGGTGGCTAAAGTAGGACAACTACCATCACAAGGAAAGTGGTAAAATACCATTGAGTTGGTGCATGATTTTCATCATCTGTATAAGTGGGAAATGGGGACCATTTCCCACTAAGGGGGAAGGTTTGATCCATTCCAAGACTCAATTGACATTCATCGATTATTACCTATTCTCACTCAACTCTTTGGTTGAAACTTATAGTCGACTTCTAATAGTTGATCTCTGACTCAACTGATTCACACATTCCTCAACTGAGTCAACTCATGCACCTTTGATAAGGATTTTCTATTACCCTACATGTCTAATGGAAAGGATGATTGAGAAAATGTTTGACAACATCATGAATATTCAACAAACACCAGGAAAGCACCATTAACTTGGTATCGATTGTCTCTTCATCATCTTCTTCTGGTTAATAGCTAGCAAGAAGTAGTTAGGTATTCTAATAAGTTATGCAACTATCTTCTAACTAAATTGTAGTAAGTAAGACACCCAAACATTCTTCAAGAACGTATTAATGTATGTAAACATTAGTAGAAAGGGGTTCTCCAGATTTTCTCAATTCGACTTGCCTCTCTCGGTCATTGCAATTGAGTCTATCCAATCATTACACCCTTGTTTGAGGTATTTCTTACAAACTTAGAAGACCAACATTCTGAAGTGACTAATCAATACACTGAAGTTTTTCTCTTTTGGTACTCTATAATCAATTATGATCTTACATATTAATGTGCTTGGTATTATTGTTCATTTCTTTTCATCGATTCTATTTGAATGATTATTTTTCGGTTATCTTAAATATTCTAACTTTATATGTTTCCACCATAACAGAGATTGACTCGTTCGATTGATTATGATGTGCCCCTTGAGTTTCACTTGGGTACAACATATGAAATTGGATTAATGATGTGGGATGTCTAAGATTGTGGGAAGCCATGGGACATGATGTAGTTTAATAAGTCTACCACATGGACTAGTAAGACTTCAGGTTAGCATTTGAAAAATTCAACATATAGGTTCTATATTTCATAGGACTCATTAGATTGAAACTCAAGGATGGTACAAATGATCAAATAGTCAGGAAGATGTGATAGGGAGAGTGTATTGAATTGTCTCGAATGCATGGTTGGTTAGGTCCATTTTATAAACTAGAATGATAGGCAAACCAAATAAAGGGATCAAAGATTGCACACAATGTTTCTTAGCTAGGAGGAAGATTATTCAAAAACATTTTGGATTGAAACGAAGCTATTCAACGACGGTGATTACTTTGCACTTCTACGCTTGTTGAGAAAATAATGGGTGAAATCATGAAGGTGGGTTACACTTTTGCTTGTTTTATGACAAAAAAAACTGTATTTTCACAAGTTATTCAACTTCCGACATATAAAAGTATTTTTTTTATTTAGAATTTCACTTTACAATAAAAACAAAACTTGTGA
>ML788774.1:0-30659 GCA_009831015.1 Picea engelmannii
CAACGTAGTAAAAACATCCTGTCATAAATCATAACGCATCATCATCAAGGTTAAGTGGTTCATCATCATAAAAATCCAGATCACTTGCAAGCAAGTGTCCTCAAAGAATAAGTTTTGTCAGTGCGCCAGAGCGGGATGTTACAAGTATTTCTCCATGATTATATAGAAATGCTACAACCCAAATATTCAAATCCATATATAATATAACAAGATTGATGAGTGTCTCAAAAGGGGTTTATTGTTTTCCCAGAGCCAAAATTCATACGATTTATAATTGTTTTCAAGGTAAAAATAGGTTTTGGACATGGAGGGATATGATGTTAGGTTTAATAATCAACAACAAATAAACTCAAAACTATATCAAGCAAGGGAGTTAGGGAGTTTATAGTTAAGAAATACCTGAGTGGAAATATGGTACCTTTATGTAACAATTAGGTATAAATCCCTTAGTGGAAATCCCTTAGTTTATAGTAAAATTAGGTCCCTTTATGTATCCCCTAGTGGAAATCCCTTAGTTTATTGTAAAATTAGGTCCCTTTATGCAACTTTAGGTGACCATAAAATATTTCACAGTTTTGTATTTAGTTCAACTATATCCACAACTATCCAACAATTTGTCCTTAACTCTCTCAAGTGATCCAAATATATAATATATCACAAATATTACATTTGCTCCACCTCATCTTAATTTATATTAGGAATACAAACAACCCTCAATCCCATCCCATTTGACATGGCAATAAAGGAATTAGTATAAAAACTCAATGACATTTAAACAATGCTAATGGGAAGTTTAAAGCAATGGCATATAATCCATGTTCATGCAAGACCTTCACCTCGTTGTGATTAAAACATGGGTGTGTGAGGTTATGAAGATTAAACTCTTTGTTTTGGGGATTCTAATGCATTACATTATATGTGGTCTTTGTGGATCCAACCATAGGGAACTTTTAAGGAATCTTAAAGAAATGTTATAATACGTTTTTTTAGTGGATCCAACCATAGGGAACTTTTAATGAATCCACTTGCTTGTTGCTTTTCTGAATTGATTTCCCTTGGCAAACTCAACTTTTGATTTCAATGATTTCTTTGTGTTGGTTTCATTGATTATTATGAAAATATTGTGGTTTTATCTTCTGTCCCTTATCCCTTTAGTCATCATTCCTTGCCTGAGCAGTCGGCTAGGAGCCAAATCGACGGTCGTCACTTTGGTGTTTAAAGACCTATAGATTCAAATGCCCTGCTTTTCTGTGCATGGATGATGAGTGAAGGATAAGAATTTATCCTGTTGTTTATCCCTTACTTATATTTTAGTTGGTTTATTCATGGCTGGATGTTTAGTCTTTGCGTCTTCTTCTTTGATGTGTATTGTGAATGATAAACCTCTGAGTTGAATGACAATCCCTTGGCGAACCCAAATTCTGATTTCAATGACTTCTATGTGTGGGTTTTATTGATTATTGTGAAAATATTGTGGTTTTATCTTCTGTCACTTATCCCTTTGGTCATCAGTCTTTGCCTGAGCAGTCGGCCATGAGATGAATCGACGATCGTCACTTCGATGTTTAAAGACCTATAGATTCAAATTCCCTTCTTTTTTTTGCATGGATGATGAGTGAGATAAAAAAATTCCATGTTTTCTATGAACCCCTTACTTATCTTTGAGTTGATTGATTCATGGTTGAATGTGTAGTCTTTGCATCTTCTTATTTGATGTGCATTGTGAATGATAAACCTCTGAGTTGAATGACTATCCCTTGGCGAACCCAACTTCTAATTTCAATGACTTCTATGTGTGGGTTTTATTGATTATTATGAAAATATTGTGGTTTTATCTTTTGTCACTTATCCCTTTAGTCATCAGTCTCTGCCTGAGTAATCGGTCAGGCGCCAAATTGACGGTCGTCACTTTGGTGTTTAAATACCTATAGATTCAAATGCCCTACTTTTTTGTGCATGGATGATGAGTGAAGGATAAGCATTTTCCATGTTGTCTATGGACCCCTTACTTATATTTGAGTTGATTGATTCATGGTGGAATGTCTAGTCTTTGTGTCTTGTTATTTAATGTGCATTATGAATGAAAAACCTCTGAGTTGAATGACAATCCCTTGGTGAACCCAACTTCCGATTTCAATGGCTTATATGTGTGGGTTTTATTGATTATTGTGAAAAGATTGTGGTTTTATCTTCTGTCACTTATCCCTTTAGTCATCAGTCTATGCCTGAGCACTCGGCCAGACTCGAATCGACGGTCGTCACTTCGGTGTTTAAAGACCTATAGATTCAAATGCCTTGCTTTTTTATGCATGAGTGATGAGTGAAGGATAATAATTTTCCATGTTGTCTATGGACCCCTTACTTATCTTTGAGTTAATTGATTCATGGTTGAATGTCTAGTCTTTGTGCATTATAATGAGAGAGTACCTTTGAGGCTTGATTGATTAAAACTTTTATTTATCTCTACGTTTTTAATTACTTGAACTTGTGTACATATATGCATTTTTATTGATAAACTTTGCATTGTGGATAGATATTGAGGAGATATGTCAAACTCTTAACAAAATTGGTTACTAATCACAAAAACCAACATTCAATTAGATTTACAAATAAGCTCACACATATTGTATATGTCATCTAGCTCACATAATTTCAAAGAGCATTTCATTATATTTAATATGAATACATCTCATTTAAATGGTTTTTGAAGAATGACTTAATATACATGTGCATATTTGTGTTTTCTTCATGTACATGCAATATTATATGAGAACATCTATTCCACCGAAGAAAGAGAAGATAAGTATTTTTCGGAAGAATGGTTTTTAAAATGTAGATTTGTGAACTTTTTTAGATAATAAGTAGTTTTTTGGAAGAATGGCTTAATCTAGAGATTTATGAGTCCTTTAGTTTGAAAGGGCATCGTGGAATTTGATTATATGACCATTGCAGAAGAAGAAGAGAGAAGTATTTAACTGCTGAGGAGATTAGTATTTTATTGTTGTGTAAATATGATCAAATAACATCACCTGGGATGAGAATTTTTTAAGTATTTGGGACTTTATCCACAAGGAGAATTTCACCTAAAGGATTTTGGACTTTATCCACAAGGAGATAAGTATTTCTTTGGAAGAATGACTTAATATGGAGATTTGTGAATTTTCTTCATACACGGTTCTATATTTATTTTCAGATTATTATCTAACTCTAACTCACAATTTGTTTTACCAAGAACACAATAACATCACCTGGGATGAGAATTTCACCTGAAGAACTTGGGACCTTATCCACAAGGAGAATTTCACCTGAAGGATTTGAGACTTTATCCACAAGGAGATAAGTATTTCATTGGTAGATTGACTTAATATGGAGATTTGTGAACTTTCTTCATACACAGTTCTATATTTATTTTCAGATTATTATATAACTCTAATTCAATTTTTTTTTTACCAAGAACGTATTTTTTCTCTTTAAATGTTTTTAAGATTTTAGATAAGATTTACAAAAATTTTAAATCATGTACTCTTAATTGGAGATTAACTAGATCTTAAATCTGTTTAACTGTGGTTGGTTATGTTATTATTTATTATTTTTTATTTAATATTTAGTTACAGTGTATATGCTAATATGTGTTATTTGTTTTTTTATTATGATTTTTATTTTTACAGATGTCTAAATTATATTTGGGGGAAAATATGTTTACAATATATTTTGTGGGAAAGAGTATGTTGGAGGATGACACTTAACTCTTTTGGTATGTATGTCAATTTTGTTTTAATTACAATTTTTGAATTCTGTATTATTTTGCATGTCTAAATTGTAAAATTTTTATTTTTGAATTCTGTTTTTTTTGCAGGTTTGAATTTCATGTATGAAGTGATCTATCTTAAAGAGATGGCTTAGAGTCCAAAATATTGGAGTTAAATGTCTTAGTTTTTGTTATCATCCTAAAATGGATGTGGAACTTATGTATTTTACAGTGTAACTATTCAAACTTTAATTATAATATATATATATTTCATCATTTTGGAATACAAAATAGCAATTATTGTCTCATGTTTGATTTCTCAAAATTGATGGAAAAAAAGTGGCAAAGTTAACTAGTAATGAACTAATGTTTTGTATATTCTCCTTTTTACAATGCATTAAATTTAGCATCAAACTTTTAAATATTTTTTTGCTATTTACTAATTTAAATGTTTCATTTTATGTTCACTGTGTACTGTTAAAAAAAGATTTTATTGTTAAAAGGTGACAAAGTTAACTAGTAATGAACCAATGTTTTGTATATTCTCCTTTTTACAATGCATTTTAAATTAAGCATCAAACTCTTAAATATTTTTCTTCTATGTATTAATTTAAATGTTTCATTTTATGTTCACTGTGTACTGTCAAAAGTATGATTCTATTGTCAAAAAGTGACAAAATTAACTAGTAATGAACTAATGTGTAACATCCCGCTCTGGCGCACTGAGAAAACTTATTCTTTGAGGACACTTGCTTGCAAGTGATCTGGACTATTATGATATTAAAACATTTGTCCTTGATTAGGATGCGTTATAATAGATGACATGATGTTTTACTGCATTGACATAGACACGTGCTATTGACTTGGTTTTACTGAGTGTGTAGGGTTTGGGACCTTGAGGATGCAGAGGCATCGACGAAACCCCTTGGACTATGGATAGAGTCAGGGACTGTGCTTTTGGGGTTTGATTGTTTTACTGTGATTTTAGTACATTTGATTAGATGATATGATGTGGACATGTCTGACATGACTGTTGATGATGCAGGCTGACAATAACTTGTCGACCAAACTCACATATGGAGTAAAGGGGCCACACACGACTACCAGAGAGGGTGAGAGAGAGGTGTGGACAGCAGCCCTGCCACGGCCTACTAGCACTCTCATTGTGGCTCAAACTATAGGTTAACGATTACCTAGTTCGAGAGGACCCACGATGCCATGAGGGAAGACTGCGACAGTCGCTCACGATGATTCTAAGGGGCGTGCAATAAGGAGGGGGCCTTATTCCTTAGAATCCCTTAGTCTCCCACAAGTTCACCTAGTGGAGTGTTGACTCTACGGGTTATTGATGTCTACCAATCAGTCAAGAGGTGAGTGGCACCCTTGGATCACGTAGTGCATCCTAAAGGGAACGTCGCGCAAAGGAAAAGATGAGGGGAGTGGCACCCTTGGAGCACCTAGTGCATCCTGAAGGGCACTTCGCGTTGATGATGATGGAGGGAGGAACCTAGATGACCCTAAGACAGACAACACATTAACAAATTTTAAAACAACTTCCCTAATTAAATGCCGCCCAGTTCAGAATCTAAATTCTAAGTCTAAAACTTCTCTAGGGGTAAAATTTTGTCTAACCTTAAGAAAAATACCATATAAAAATTAAAAGATAAAAATTAAACTAAAAACCACTTAAGTAATAGTTTTAGTCTTCATAAAATTTTGGGGGTAAAATGAAGAGAGTAAGAATTTAATTAAAATCAGTGGATTTAAATTGTAAAGAGGAATTTAATTATTTAACTTGTGAAAGTGTAAAAGATATTAAATTATTAATAAAAAGGAAAAGAGGTTAATTTGTGCAACTGTCATTTTTGGTTCTAATAAAAAGGGGAAAGAAGGGAATAAAAAAAATTAGGAAACTAGGGAATGTAGGAGACATAAAAAGGGAAAGAGGGAACTTATGGTAAAAAGCAAGAGGTCAACTTAGTAAAGAATATGCATTCAAGAACCTTCTAATTTTTGAACTGACTTAGCATTTTCATTTTAGGGAAAGCATTTAAAAGCTGTGAGAGAATCTAGGGACACCTAGGAGTAACTCTAGGAGGGTGAGGGAAATGAGACAATTATTAATTTAAAGAAACTAATTATTGGAGGAAAGTGGGAGATGGATGACACTTGTACGAAGGAGAATTATTAGAAAATTTTTATTAAAACTTAAATTAAATCAAATTTAGGGAAAGTTTGGAAGTTCTAAAACTCTATAAAAAAGAGGAAGGAGGAGGAAGAGGGGATCGGTTGTTAGCGTAACGTTACACTGTCGGATTAGTGACTTGACTGATTTACTTGTGGGGAGTTGGGATTTCCCAACTCGGATAGGAGTGGTAGCTCGGCCTTGCGAGGCGAGCTGGGAGCTAGACGTACCATCTGGGTAGTGTGTGGCCCCTTTGTGGATCGGGGGGATAAGGGGTAGCAGAGTACCCCTACCGTTGGCTGGGAGGTATCGGTGAGGTCTCAACGGTCGACGAGCGGAAGCGGCACAGAGCGCGTGGATGCCACTCGGAGCAGGTGAACCGGCAACGGTATGCATTTTTGTTGATTGATAGAATGATATAAAATGTATGATGTAGGATTTAGATCTGTGGGTGTGATTATTTGGGTTTGTATTTGGTTCCGGTTGCCGAGGAAATCCGCTCCTCTACAATGCTTTATTCTTATGACAAAATTCACTTGCCGAATCGACTCCTGAAATTATATGTCTGAAATTTGACTGAATTTACCTGTCTGAAATGCATGTCATGTTTAGAATTTGCATGTCTTAAATGCAATAAGGGTTCGAATCGACTGCAGTGCACCTTATGTTTAGAATTTGGGAAATGTAATTTATGTAGTGAGATTTATGTGGTGTAACTATTATGCTTGAAAATTCATGTAACGACATTCTATGTTCAGAACTGACTGTAATGCCCGTTAGGTTTAGAATTTACATGTATGATCCTTGACTGAAATTACCTGGCTAAAATGTTGTTTATCGTTAGAAATTACATTTCTAAATGTATCAAATGCCTGAAATGACTGAAACGCATTTAGGTTACAACTGGTTGAATTTCTTGAAGTTGCACATTGACTGGATAGCCATGCCCAAGATGAGTTCGGAGGCACTGTCAGGAATTTGGGGAATCTACATTCTGGTTTTTTTTCAAAACTTCTTATGCCATTTTCATCACAACCTCTAATTCTTTCCAGCATTCCATCCTTCTAAGGGACGTATCATTGGAAGAAGGAGTATGATACGTTTAGTAATGAAGTTTTTTCTTCTCCATGAATGCACAGCAACTTGATTTAAGAGCATGAACCGAGACCGTTTAGACTCATTTCGTTTTGCCTCTGTAACTATGAATGAAAACCTTTTATTTTTGCCCCTGCATTCTGTGTGGAAACGGATTCTTTGGCCTCTGCAACTGTGTTAAAGAACTATCTAATTTCGACTCTACAATAAATATCCTACCTTCTCGTCTCTACAAAACGTATAAGATCGCCTCCCTATAAATGTTGAATGTCCCCTCTCCCATGTGATTTGTGTAACCGATTGCCTGCTATCCCTTCACGAACCGTGATTATTTTATGGGGATGACTCCCTTATTTTGGCCGACAAATCGCTTCAGGTCATTCCTACGTCAAAGCATTGCCCCCTTTTGACTGTAACTATTGAAATTTAGTTATGATCCCTGCGTCTCATTTTCTTCCTTTGTACTGCCGAATTTATTATGACTCCTGCGTTACTGGTATTCCAATTTTATAACTAATGAGTTTAGTCATGATCTCTGCCTGTTAGATTTCGTGTGTCGACGCTCCATTCCTGACAGGATGACATTTATGGTGAGTCAGTATTAATAGTATCACTC
Organism: Picea engelmannii; assembly: GCA_009831015.1. Lineage (NCBI taxonomy): Eukaryota > Viridiplantae > Streptophyta > Pinopsida > Pinales > Pinaceae > Picea > Picea engelmannii. The sequence goes on from ML788774.1 coordinate 7,645, forward strand.
TGTGCTACCCTTGTTTGTCATGCCTTGCATAGATGTTTTCCCTGCCTTAGGTCTCCTATCATTTTTGTAATGTTTAATTTGGCACTTTTTCTTATGGTGTTGGGCAACACTTCTCCCTATTTTCCCCACGACAGCAAGTTAGATGTCTGTAGAGCTATTGATGCAGTCAATGTCTGAGTTTACCCTCGCCCTGATGCTTTACCCTCACCTGGAAGCGAATGGTATCAAACACCTGTCATTGCTTAAATATTAAACGCCCGGTTATTTCTCATCATAAATGCCCGGCAACAAATCTTTATCCATTTTCTTTAGCAGATAGATTGCTTGATTACGGGTAGATTTGGTTCTTGTTGGATTCGTAGAACAACCTTAAAGTTTGCAGTCGATTTGGACCACAGTTACTGGCATTTTCAGACCGCCATTGAATTTACCACCTGCAGATTTATAAAATTTTATTGTTGATGAACAGCTATGTAAAGATCATCGCCTTTAGCGTACAACCTAGGATACAATCCCGGCTTCCAAAAGGTAGATTGGATTTCTTTTATTTTACTTAATAAATGACTCGTTCTTCGTTTCTCTTTAAATAATAATATCCTTTATTTCAATTTTTATTATTCTATCATGATTGTGGTGCATCGAATTTACACATGATCTACCATAGAGTAGATTTCTTTATTATTCAGTATGATTGAAGTATATAAACATTATAAAATTTGATTTTGATATCCTTGTATGGCTATGAAATGGTTAAGCTATGATGGGATAGTATATTTAGAGTCCTGAAGTGTTTTCATTATTAAATATAGTGGGATGGGAATTTTGGGTAAAGGCTGATAAGATGTACATAAACTGCCACCGGGGACATTGTTACATACCTACCATGATTATTAGATATTGACTTTAAAACAGAATACTTATATAAATAAAAATAATTTAAGGCAAATTAATTGAGATGGAACCATGAGCACATTACAATTGAACTTGCCCAGTGAATTTCTTTAAGACTAATTGATTTTATCCCGTTAACATTTTTCACTTTAGACATGCGAAGTCGGGCTCGATTTGGAGGTTGAATGGACTGTGTTAATTACCTTACTTTCTAAATTAATTGTCTTGCCTTGTATTTGATTGAAGGTACACCTCCCATGCAATACTATAACAGTAGTAAGTACCTTAATAAGTTAATAATGTTTTACTATCACATCTTACCTTAATGTAGATAACCTGGTTATTGGCTATATCAATGGTTATATTATTGTCTTGTTAATTTATTTATTTGCCAAATTAATTTCCGATGTCTCATATTTTAATTAAATGTATTACCTTCAATGCATACTGGATTAGTAGTAACGAGTTAGTAATGACGCACTATCGTAAAATGATTTAATGTAGATAACTGTGTTGTTGCAATTCTCGATGGTTATGTTTTTGTCCTTAGCTTAGAAGGTTTGCTCTGCTTGTGTCAGGTGGGTTGTAGACACCTCCATGTTCCTTAGAACAGTTGCTAGCCCTGAGACCTTAAATGGTTAAAATCGATGGGAACCTGGGCTTGAGCGTTGCTTATGTATCTTGGAGGTCCTAACCATTGCAGGGTAGGATGGATGGGTAGTCAGTCTTTTATTTTGTCGGTTGATTGTTGTTCGTTTCTAGCAAATGTTGATGTGCGTCTTAAATCTTTAGGTTGACATCACAGTTGCATGCGTCATGATTAGTCTTCATGTGGCAGCGCAAAGTATAATGTCTTGTTAACCTTGTACACATGCACACACAAAGCAAAATAAAAAATTTGCAGTTGTTATAAGATGTTTGTCGGCGTAACGAGGAGGATCTTTACATACGGTATCAGAGCGGGTTCAACCCGTGACTTGGGATCGCTACGGCTTTCATTGACATGATTGGTTTATACTATTGCTAATCGAGTTGATTGTGTGCGTGCAGGTAATCATGGTTAGAGGATGTTGTGGAGGCAGACGATGGGGTGTTAGGGCAGGAGACGCGACGCCTCCAATAGCATCCACACCGAAGGGGTCTAACCCCCTGGGAGACGAGTAGGTTCTCGGGCAGGAGCAGATAGCAGTTGGCGATCTAATCTGAATGATGAGATCCTTTCAGCACATGTCCGAGGCACTGATCAATCGTTTGGACAGAGATGGGGCTAGGGCGACGGCACCAACTGAGGTTCCGCCGTGTGTACTGGCCGTTACTGGTAGCATTCACCGTGAACTCTAGAAAGTAAAATTTCCTGAGTTCTTTGGTGCCCCGGACGGTGCAGCGGCCAAGGTATGGTTGGAGAACATGGCGATGTGCTTCGCACTTCACGATTATACCTCCAACATGAAGGTCCACATGGTAGTCTTTCAACTGAAAGGGAGCGCTCTTCTATGGTGGAAGATGCTTATACCGCAGCTGAACATGGCCATCGAAGACGTGTCATGGGAATTTTTCGAGGAATGGTTCTGAGAGAGGTACCTTTTAGAGGAATTCATTAAGCGTCATCTCAATGAGTTCAATGCCTTATGACAGGGAGGTTGTACGGTGCCTGAGTATGAGGCCCATTTTATGTAGCTGCTCCGGTACGCTCTGCACCTTAACACGGAGAAACTTAAGGTCAACAGGTTCATGTTCGGCCTTAACAATAGTCTACATGCAAAGGTTAGGATTTTGATGCCTCAAACCTTGCACAATGTCGTCCATAAGGCCCTCATAGCTGAGGAGGAGCTTAACAGTTGGGGTCAGACCAGGACTCCAGCGAGACCAGCAGGACAGGTTTCATCTGCAACACAGAAGCACCAGACACCAACAAGGCATACACCGGGATATCATGACTTCCAGAGGGGATCCACTTTCACTACACCTCGGCGACCACCGCCTCAGTAGTGGACACATTATCAGGGACCACCGCATTAGCAGTAGCATCACCCGCAGCAACAGCAGTTTAGGCCTGTTCAGCAGAACAGACCAGGGTTCTTGGCTGGTGGGCCATCATCTTATACTTCGGGTACCAAGACTACTAGGTCGAAGAAGGGGTGTTGGACGTGTGGGGAGCCACACTACCAGCGCGACTGTCCTGTGGAGAGGAACAGAGTGTCCGGATCAACCAGACCCACTACAGTGCGAGATATGGGCAAGGCCCATCGGATTTATGCAGTGGTGAATAACCGCCAGGTAGAGCACCAGTCGACTGTGCTCAAGACGACAGGTACCATCGCTAACCATACCCTTAGTATTTTGATAGATCCCAGTGCTACCGAGAGTTTCATTTATGGTGCAGCGTTAAAAAGGATTAAGGTAAAGGCAGTCGAACAGGACGATTTTAGCTTCGTAGATATGGCTTCAGGAGCCAAAGAGAAGGTTGGAGGAAATGTTACAGTCTGTTCCCTTAACCTAGGAGATTTTGCACAAGGTCCAACCTGTACGTTACGACCCTAGGATCTTATGATGTCGTAATCAATATGGATTGGTTGGAATCGCATGAGGCGATACTCAACTGTAAGATGAAACGGTTGAGCTTGGTCGATGACGAGGGACAGAGACATGTGATTGTAGGACGGAACCAGGAAGTTTCTCTGAGGTTCATCTCTTCCTTACAGCTATAGAAGAGTATGCGCAAGGGGTGCAAGCTTTATGAGATCCTTGCGTTAAACAAGAAGGGAGTAGCGGAAGGTCTAGAACACCTTTCGGTGGTGAGAGAGTTTGCGAACGTGTTTCCAAAGGAGTTACCTGGGATGTCACCAGAGAGGGAATTGGAATTTACCATAGACCTAAAACTGGGGACTGAACCGATAGCAAGAACGACTTATCGGATGTCGACCCCAGAGTTACAAGAGTTGAAAATGCAACTGAAGGAGTTGTTGGACCTGGGACTGATACGTCCTAGTGTGTCACTGTGGAGTGCACCGGTTATTTTCATGAAGGACAAATCGTGGAGGCTTTGCATTGACTACCGTCAACTAAACAAGGCCACGATCAAGAATCAGTATCCCTTGCTGAGAATTGATGATCCGTTCGATCAAATGAAGGGTGCAACAATGTTCTCCAAGATTGATTTGCGATCAGGGTATCACCAGTTGCGGATCAAGGAGGATGACATCCCTAAGACCACCTTTAAGATGAGGTTTGGACATTATGAGTTTATTGTTTTACCATTTGGACTGACAAATGCCCTAGGGGTATTTATGAGTTTGATGAACAGGGTGTTCTGTGAGTACTTAGACAAGTTCGTCCAAGTTTTCATTGACGATATTTTGATTTACTCTCGTACGATGGAGGAGCATGAAGAGCACTTGCACTTGGTACTACAGTGTCTGCGAGAGCAAAAATTGTATGGGAAATTGTCCAAATGCACTTTTTATCAATCAAGGATTCACTACCTAGGGCATGTCATCTCCGGCGAAGGTATCGCCATGGATCCATCCAAGGTCGAGGCTATTATGGAATGGCCTGCACTGACGAATGTCATGGAAGTGTGTAGCTTTATGGGTTTGGCAGGATACTATCGACGATTTGTAGAGGGATTTTTGAACATAGAAAATCCGATCACGGAATTGCAGAAGAAAAAAAAGAAGTTTGTTTGGACTGAGAAATGCGCGGAAGCATTTCAGAGGCTTAAAGAGTTGTTGATGACAGCACCAATACTAAAGTTCCCTGACATGGATGTGGGCTTCTTGGTATGCACAGACGAATCCAAGGAAGGCCTAGGCGGAGTCTTGATGCAACACGAACGAGTAATCGCTTACATTTCGAGGAAACTGAGAAGGCATGAGGAGAACTATGCGACACACGATTTGGAGTTATTATCCATCATATATACCTTGAAGGTTTGGAGACACTACCTTGTTGGACAAAAATTTGAACGAAATACTGATCATTGTGGACTACAACACCCTTTTACGCAAAGCGACCTGAACGCGTGACAACGGCGTTGGATGGAATTGCTTAGCGAGTACGACTTTGAGATTACTTACATAAAGGGAATAGTGAACCGAGTGGTGGATGATTTCAGTCAGAGACCACCCATCTTTTTGGTGTTACCTCTTCAGATGAATCTACATGAGAATATTCTCACTTTACAGCGTGACGATGACCGGTACAAAGAGGTTGAGGGTTTTTTCAGACAAAACACAATGATGGTACCACGATATGAGGGATTTTCATTTGACAGCGATGGTTTATTGAGGTTTAAAAGTCTAATTTATGTACCGCCAAACGACGAGTTGAGGACGTTGATCCTGAGTGAGGCTCATAGAATAGTTTACATGGCTCACACGGGGGTCACGAAGATGAGGGCAGACCTTAAACCCTTATTCTTCTAGAAGGGAATGAAGATCGACATAGTCAACTATGTGGCTAGATGTCTAGAGTGTCTGTAGGTAAAGGCTGAACATAGACACCCAGCAGGATTACTTCAACCACATGCCATCCCGGAATCAAAATGGGAGGTTAATTCGATGGATTTTATTGTTGGATTGCCATTGACGGAAAGGAGACATGACTCGATTTTTGTAGTAGTAGACACTATGACAAAAAGTGCTCACTTTATTCCTATGCGTACGACATATTAGGCACCTGACATAGCTAAATTTTTCATTAGTGAGATTGTGAGGTTGCATGGCATGCCTAAAAAGATAATATCCGATCGAGGATCGGTGTCTACTGGACAATTTTGGACAAGTTTCCAAGAGGCCTTGGGAACCCAACTTAACTTTAGTACTGCGTATCACCTAGAGACTGATGGACGGACCGAATGAATGAACCAAACCTTGGAGGACATTTTGTGCATGTACATGATGGACCAATAAAAGCATTGGGAAGAATTCTTGCCTCTAGTAGAGTTCGCTTACAACAACAGTTACCAGAGCACCATTAAGATGGTGCCTTTCGAGTTTCTTTACGGGTGACCATGTCGGACATCTTTGAGTTGGGATCGACTTGAGGATAGGGTCTTGGTGGGACCAAAAGTGATCCAAGAAATGGAAGAGAAAATGCAAACCATAAGACAAAGGATTAAAGAAGCGCAAGATCGATAGAAGAGTTATGTCGATGCGCACCGAGTCGACCGTAGTTATGAGGTCGGTGATCGAGTCTTCTTATGGGCTAAACCGCATAAGAGTTTGATCAAGTTTGGGAAGAGAGATAAACTCTCTCCTAGGTTCGTGGGACCTTTCGAGATTGTGGAGAGAAAGGGGCCCGTGGCCTATCAACTAGCCTTGCTTGATTCCTTGAGGCGTATGCATGATGTTTTTCATGTATCTGTTTTGAGACATTATATTAGTGATCCTACACATGTGATTGACATTATTTCCTTGTAGGTAGCGGATGAGGGGGTGCTCACGGCTGAGCCGGTCCACATTTTATATCATCACATTCGACATTTGCGACGTCGAATGGTAGATCAGGTCAAGGTCCAGTGGGACAATTATAGTCTGCACTCGGCAACCTGGGAGGACGCATATGATATGCGCCAGCAGTTTCCATTTTTGATTGATAGATAGACATATGATACTGTGATACACTTATTTCGGCATTTATTCTCAGAAACTTCAGGACGAAGTTTAGACCAAGAGGGGGTGCATGTAACATCCCGCTCTGGCGCACTGAGAAAACTTATTCTTTGAGGACACTTTCTCGCAAGTGATCCGGACTATTATCATATTAAAACATTTTTCCTTGATTATGATGCATTATGATAGATGACATGATAGCTTGCCAACCAAACTCACATATGGAGTAAAGGGGCCACACACGACTACCAGAGAGGGTGAGGGAGAGGTGTGGACAGCAGCCCTACCACAGCCTACTACCACTCCCATCGTGGCTCGAACTGTAGGTTAACGATTACCTAGTTCGAGAGGACCCACGATGCCGTGAGGGCAGACTGCGACAGTCGCTCACGATGATTCTAAGGGGTGTGTAATAAGGCAGGGGCCTTATTCCTTATAATCCCTTAGTCTCCCACAAGTTCACCTGGTGGAGTGTTGACTCCAGGGGTTATTGATGTCTACCAATCTGTCAAGAGGTGAGTGACAGCCTTGGATCATGTAGTGCATCCTGAAGGGCACGTCGCGCAAAGGAACAGATGAGGCGAGTGGCACCCTTGGAGCACCTAGTGCATCCTGAAGGGCATGTCGTGTTGATGATGATGGAGGGAGGAACCTAGATGGCCCTAAGACAGACAACACATTAAGAAATTTTAAAACAACTTCCCTAATTAAATGTCACCCAGTTCAGAATCTAAGTTCTAAGTCTAAAACTTCTCTGGGGGGTAAAATTTTGTCTAACCTTAAGAAAAATACCCTATAAAAATAAAAAGATAAAAATTAAACTAAAAACCACTTAAGTAATAGTTTTAGTCTTCATAAAAATTTTGGGGTAAAATGAAGAGAGTAAGAATTTAATTAAAATCAGTGGATTTAAATTGTAAAGAAGAATTTAATTATTTAACTTGTGAAAGTGTAAAAGATATTAAATTATTAATAAAAAGGAAAAGAGGTTAATTTGCACAACTGCCATTTTTGGTTCTAATAAAAAGGGGAAAGGGAATAAAAAAAAATTAGGAAACTAGGGAATGGAGGAGACATAAAAAGGGAAAGAGGGAACTTATGGTAAAAAGAAAGAGGTCAACTTAGTAAACAATCTGCATTCAAGAACCTTCTAATTTTTTAACTGACTTAGCATTTTCATTTTAGGGAAAGTATTTAAAACCTGTGAGAGAATCTAGGGACACCTAGGAGTAACACTAGGAGGGTGAGGGAAATGAGACAATTATTAATTTAAAGAAAATAATTATTGGAGGAAAGTGGGGGATGGATGACACTTGTACAAAGGAGAATTATTAGAAAATTTTTATTAAAAATTAAATTAAATCAGATTTAAGGAAAGTTTGGAAGTTCTAAAACTCTATAGAAAAGAGGAAGGACGAGGAAGAGGGGATCGGCTGTTAGCGTAACGTTACGCTGTCGGATTAGTGACTTGACCGATTTACTTGTGGGGAGTTGGGATTTCCCATCTCAGATAGGAGTGGTAGCTCGGCCTTGCGAGACGAGCTGGGAGCTAGATGTACCATCTGGGTAGTGTGTGGCTCCTTTGTGGCTCGGGGGGCTAAGGGGGAAGTAGAGTACCCCTAGTGTTGGCTGGGAGGTACCGGTGAGGTCTCGACGGTCGACGAGCGAAAGCGGAACGGAGCGCACAGACGACACTCGGAGCAAGCGAACCAGCAACAATACACATTTATGTTGATTGATAGAATGATATAAAATGTATGATGTAGGATTTAGATTTGTGGGTGCGATTATTTGGGTTTGTATTTGGTTCCGATTGCCCGGGAAATCCACTCCTCTACCATGCTTGATTCTTATCACAGAATTCACTTGCTGAATCGACTCCTGAAGTTATATGTCTGAAATTTGACTGAATTTACCTGTCTGAAATGCATGTCATGTTCAGAATTTGCATGTCTTAAATGCAGTAAGGGTTCGAATCGACTGTAGTGCACCTTACATTTAGAATTTGGGCAATGTAATTTATGTAGTGAGATTTATGTGATGTAACTATTATGCTTGAAAATTCACGTAACGACATTGTATGTTCAGAACTGACTGTAATGCATGTTAGGTTTAGAATTTACATGTATGATCCTTGACTGAAATTACCTGGATAAAATGGTGTTTATGGTTAGAAATTACATGTCTGAATGTATCAAATGTCTGAAATGACTGAAATGCATTTAAGTTAGAACTGCTTGAATTTCTTGAAGTCGCGCATTCATTGGACAACCATGCCCAAGATGAGTTCGGAGGCACTGTCAGGAATTTGGGGAATCTACGTTCTGTTTTTTTTTCAAAACTTTTTACGCCATTTTCATCACAACCTCTAATTATTTCCAGCATCCCATCCTTCTAACGGACGCATTATTGGAAGAAGTAGTATGATACGTTTGGTAATGAAGTTTTTTCTTCTCTGTGAATGCACTGCAACTTGATTTAAGAGCATGAACCGAGACCGTTTAGACTCGTTTCGTTTTGCCTCTGTAACTATGAATGAAAACCTTTTATTTTTGCCCCTGCATTCTGTGTGGAAACCGATTCTTTGGCCTCTGCAACTGTATTAAAGAACTATCTAATTTCCACCCTGCAATGAATATCCTACCTTCTCGCCTCTGCAAAACATATAAGATCACCTCCCTGTAAATGCTGAATGCGCCCTCTCCTGTGCGATTTGTGTAACCGATTGCCTGTTATCCCTTCACGAACCGTGATTATTTTATGGGGATGACTCCCTTATGTTGGCCGACGAATCGCTTTAGGTCATTCCTGCGTCGAAGCGTTGCCCCCTTTTGACTGTAACTGTTGAAATTTAGTTATGATCCCTGCGTCTCATTTTCTTCCTTTGTACTGTCAAATTTATTATGACTCCTGCATTACTGGTATTCCAATTTTATAACTATTGAATTTAGTCATGATCTCTGTCTGTTAGATTTTGTGTGACAGCGCTCCATTCCTTACAAGATGACATTTATGGTGAGTCAGTATTAATAGTAGCACTCTGTGCTGCCCTTGTTTGTCGTGCCTTGCACAGATGTTTTGCCCGCCTTAGGTCTCCTATCATTTCTGTAATGTTTAATTTGGCACTTTTTCTTATGGTGTTGGGCAACAGTTCTCCCTATTTTACCCACGACAGCAAGTTAGATGTATGTAGAGCTATTGATGCAGTCAATGCCTGAGTTTACCCTCGCCACGATACTTTACCCTCACCTGGCAGCAAATGGTATCAAACACCTGTCATTGCTTAAATATTAAACGCCCGGTTATTTCTCATCATAAATGTCGGGCAGCAAATCTTTATCCATTTTCTTTAGCAGATAGATTGCTTGATTACGGGTAGATTTGGTTCTTGTTGGATTCATAGAATAGCCTTAAAGTTTGCAGTCGATTTGGACCACAGTCACTGGAATTTTTAGACCACCATTCAATTTACCACCTGCATATTTATAAAATTTTATTGTTAATTAATAGCGATGTAAAGGTCATCGCCTTTAGCATACAACCTAGGATACAATCCTGGCTTCCAAAAGGTAGATTGGATTTCTTTTATTTTACTTAATAAATGACTCATTCTTCGTTTCTCTTTAAATAATAATATCCTTTATTTCACTTTTTATTATTCTATCATGATTGTGGTGCATGGAATTTACACATGATCTACCATAGAGTAGATTTCTTTATTATTCAGTATGATTGAAGTATATAAACATTATAAAATTTGATTTAGATATCCTTGTATGGCTATGAAATGGTTAAGCTATGATGGGATAGTATATTTAGAGTCCTGAAGTGTTTTCATTATTAAATATAGTGGGATGGGAATTTTGGGTAAAGGCTGATAAGATGTACATAAACTACCACCGGGGACATTGTTACATACCTACCATGATTATTAGATATCGACCTTAAAACAGAATACTTATATAAATAAAAATAATTTAAGGCAAATTAATTGAGATGGAACCATGATCACATTACAATTGAACTTGCCTAGTGAATTTCTTTAACACTAATTGATTTTATCCCGTTAACATTTTGCACTTTAGACATGCGAAGTCAGGCTCGATTTGGAGGTTGAACGGACTGTGTTAATTACCTTACTTGCTAAATTAATTGTCTTGCCTTGTATTTGATTGAAGGTACACCTCCCATGCAATACTGTAACAGTAGTAAGTACCTTAATAAGTTAGTAATGTTTTACTATCACATCTTACCTTAATGTAGATAACCTGGTTATTGGCTATATCAATGGTTATATTATTGTCTTGTTAATTGCTTTATTTGCTAGATTAATTTCCAATGTCTCATATTTTGATTAAATGTATTACCTTCAATGCATATTGGATTAGTAGTAATGAGTTAGTAATGACGCACTATCGTAAAATGATTTAATGTAGATAACCGTGTTGTTGCAGTTCTCGATGGTTATGTTTTTGTCCTTAGCTTAGAAGGCTTGGTCTGCCTCTGTCGGGTGGGTTGTAGACACCTCCATGTTCCTCAGAACAGTCGCTAGCCCTGATACCTTAAATGGTTAAAATCGATGGGAACCTGGGCTTGAGCATTGCTTATGTGTCTTGGAGGTCCTAACCATTGCAGGGTAGGATGGATGGGCAGTCAGTCTTTTATTTTGTCGATTGATTGTTGTTCTTTTTTGGTAGATGTTGATGTTCGTCTTAGATCTTTAGGTTGATATCACAGTTGCATGCGTCATGATTCGTCGTCATGTGGCGGCGTAGAGTATAATGTCTTGTTACCCTTGTACACACGCACACACAAAAAAATAAAAAAAAATTGCACTTGTTATAAGAGGTTTGTCGGTGTAACGAGGAGGATTTTTACATATGGTATAAGAGCGGGTTCAACCCGCGACTTGGAATCGCTACAACTTTCGTTGACATGATTGGTTTATACTGTTGTTAATAGAGTCAATTTTCTGCATGTAGGTAATCATGGTTAGAGGACATTGTGGAGGCAGATGACAGGGTGCTAGGGGAGGAGGCGCGATGCCTCCAGTAGCATCCACACCGGAGGGGTCTAACCCCCGGGGAGACGAGCAGGTTCTCGGGCAAGAGCAGATAGAAGTTGGCGATGTAATTGGAATGATGATATCCTTTCAGCGCATGTCTGAGGCACTGACCATCCGTTTGGACGGAGATGAGGCCAGGGAGTCGGCACCCACTGAGGTTCTGCCGCGCGCACCGGCCGTTACTGGTAGCATTCACCGTGAACTCGAGAAAGTCAAATTTCCCGAGTTCTTTGGTGCCCCAGATGATGCAGCTGTTGAGGCATGGTTGGAGAACATGGCGATGTGCTTCACACTTCATTATTATACCTCCAACATGAAGGTCGGCATGGCGGTCTTTCAACTGAAGGGGAGCGCTCTTCTACGGTGGAAGACGCTCCTACCACAACTGAGCATGGTCGTCAAAGACGTGTCATGGGAATTGTTCGAGGAATGGTTCTGAGAGAGGTACCTTTCAGAGGAATTCATTGAGCGTCAGCTCAATGAGTTCAACGCCTTACGACAGGGAGGTCGTACGGTGCCTGAGTACGAGGCCCATTTTATGTAGTTGCTTTGGTATGCTCTGCACCTTAACACGGAGAAACGTAAGGTCAACGGGTTCGTGTTCGGCCTTAACAGCAGTCTATGTGCAAAGGTTAGGATTTTGATGCCTCAAACCTTGCACGATGTCATCCAAAAGACCCTCATAGCTGAGGAGGAGCTTAACAGTGGGGGTCAGACTAGGACTCCAGCGAGACCAACAGGGAAGGTTTCATCTGGATCACAGCAGCACCAGACACCAATGAGACATACGCTAGGATATCGTGGCTTCCAGAGGGGATCCACTTTCACTACACCCCATTGATCGCCGCCTCAGCAGCGGACACCTTATCGTGGATCACTGCATCAGCAGCAGCAGTTTAGGCCTGTTCAATAGAATAGACCAGGGTTCCAGGCCGGTGGGCCGTCATCTTCTACTTCGGGTACCAGGACTACTGGGCCGAAGAAGGGGTTTTGGATGTGTGGGGAGCCACACTACCAGCGCAACTGTCCTGTGAAGAGGACCAGAGGGTCTGGATCATCCGGACCCACTACAGTGGGAGATATGGGCAAGGCCCATCGGATTCATGCAGCGGTGAATAACTGCCAGGTAGAGCACCAATCAAATGTGCTCAAGACGACAGGTACTATCGCTGACCAGACTCTTAGTATTTTGATAGATCCCAGTGCTACCGAGAGTTTCATTTCTGCTGCAGTGTTAAAAAGGATTAAGGTAAAGGCAGTTGAACAAGATGAGTTTAGCTTCAGAGAGATGGCTTCGGGAGCCAAACAGAAGGTTGGGGGAAAGGTTACGGGTTGTGCCCTTAACCTGGGAGAGTTTTTCACAAGGGCCAACCTGTACGTTACAACCCTAGGATCTTATGATGTCATAATTAGTATGGATTGGTTGGAATCGCATGAGGTGATACTCAACTGTAAGACAAAACGGTTGAGCTTCGTCGATGACAAGGGACATAGACGTGTGATTGTAGGATGGAACCAGTGAGTTTCCCTGAGGTTCATCTCTTCCTTATAGCTACGGAAGAGTATGTGCAAGGGTTGAAAGTTTTATGTGATCATTGCGTTAAACAAGAAGGGAGTAGTAGAAGGTCTAGAACACCTTCTGGTGGTGAGAGAGTTTGCGGACGTGTTTCCAGATGAGTTACCTGGGATGTTGTCGGAGAGGGAATTGGAATTTACCATAGACCTAAAAATGGGGACTGAACCGATAGAAAGAACACTTTATCGGATGTCAACCCCTGAGTTACAAGAGTTTAAAATGCAACTGAAGGAGTTGTTGGACCTAGGACTGATACGTCCTAGTGTGTCACTGTGGGGTGCACTGGTTATTTTCATACGAAAGAAGGATGGATCATGGAGGCTTTGCATTGACTATCGTCAACTGAATAAGGCCATGATCAAGAATCAGTATCCCTTGCCGAGAATTGATGATCTGTTAAATCAAATGAAGGGTGCGACGGTGTTCTCCAAGATTGATTTGCGATCAGGGTATCACCAGTTGTGGATCAAGGAGGATGACGTACCTAAGACCTCCTTTAAGACGAGGTTTGGACATTACGAGTTTATTTTCCCCTTGCCGCAGGGGTATTTATGAGTTTGATGAACAGGGTGTTCCGCGAGTACTTGGAAAAGTTCGTCCAAGTGTTCATTGATGATATTTTGATTTACTCTCGTACGACGGAGGAGCATGAAGAGCACTTGTTCTTTATACTACAGTGTCTGCGATAGCACAAATTGTATGGGAAATTGTCCAAATGCTCTTTTTATCAATCGAGGATTCACTACTTAGGGCATGTCATCTCCGGCGAAGGTATCGCCATGGATCCAGCCAAGGTCAAGGCTATTATGGAATGGCCTGCGCTGACGAATGTCACGGAAGTGTGTAGCTTTATGGGTTTAGTAGGATACTATCGACGGTTTGTAGAGGGATTTTCGAAGATAGCAAATACGATCATGGAATTGCAGAAGAAAAACAAGAAGTTTGTTTGGACCGAGAAATGCATGGAAGCATTTCGGAGGCTTAAAGAGTTGTTGACGACAGCACCGATACTAAAGGTCCCTGACATGGATGTGGACTTCTTGGTATGCACAGATGCATCCAAGGAAGGCCTAGGTGGAGTCTTGATGCAAGATAGATGAGTAATCACTTACATTTTGAAGAAACTGAGAAGGCATGAGGAGAACTACGTGACACACGATTTGGAGTTATTAGCCATCGTATATGCCTTGAAGGTTTGGAGACACTACCTTGTTGGATGAAAAATTGAACTAAAGACTGATCATTGTGGACTACAACACCTTTTTACACAAAGCGACCTGAACGCGCGACAACGGCGTTGGTCGGAATTTCTTAGTGAATACGACTTTGAGATTACTTACATAAAGGGAGTAGTGAACCGAGTGGCGGATTCTTTGAGTCAAAGACCACGCATCTTTTTGGTGTTACCTCTTCAGACGAATCTACGTGAGAAGATTCTCACTTTACAGCGTCACGATGACTTGTACAAAGAGGTCGAGGGTTTTTTCGGACAAACCACAATGATGGTACCACGATATGAGGGATTTTCATTTGATAGCAATGGTTTATTGAGGTTTAAAAGTCGAATTTACGTACCGCCAAACGACGAGTTGAGGACGTTGATCCTGAGTGAGGCTCCTAGAGCAATTTACATGGCTCACCCGGGGGTCATGAAGAAGAGGGCAGACCTTAAACCCTTATTCTTCTGGAAGGGAATGAAGGCTAACATAGACAACTATGTGGCCAGATGTCTAGAGTGTCTGTAGGTAAAGGTTTAACATAGACACCTAGCACGATTACTTCAACCACATGCCATCCTGGAATCAAAATGGGAGGTTATTTCGATGGATTTTATTGTTGGATTGCCACTGACGGCAAGGAGACATGACTCGATTTTTGTAGTACTAGACACTCTGACAACGAGTGCTCACTTTATTCCTGTGTGTATGACATATCAGGCACCTGACATAGCTAAAGTTTTCATCAGTGAGATTGTGAGGCTGCATGGCGTGTCTAAAAAGATAATATCCGATCAAGGATCAGTGCTTACTGGACAATTTTGGATGAGTTTCCAAGAGGCCTTGGGAACCCAACTTAACTTTAGTATTGTGTATCACCTAGAGACTGACGGATAGACCAAACGAATGAACCAAACCTTGGAGGACATGTTGCGCATGTACTTGATGGACCAACAAAAGTGTTGGGAAGAATTCTTGCCTCTAGTAGAGTTTGCTTACAACAATAGTTACCAGAGCACCATTAAGATGGTGCCTTTCGAGTTTCTTTACAGGCGACCATGTCCGATGCCTTTTAGTTGGGATCGAATTGAGGATAGGGTCTTGGTGGGACCAGAAGCGATCCAAGAAATGGAAGAGCAAATGAAAACCATAAGACAAAGGATTAAAGAAGCGTAGTATCGACAAAAGAGTTATGTCGATGCGCACTGGGTCGACCGTAGTTATGAGGTCGGCGATCGAGTCCTCTTACGGGTTAAACCACATAAGAGTTCGATCAAGTTTGGGAAGGGAGCTAAACTCTCTCCTAGGTTCGTGGGACCTTTCGAGATTGTGGAGAGAAAGGGGCCCGTGGCCTATCGACTAGCCTTGCTTGATTCCTTGAGGCGTATGCACGATGTTTTTCATGTATCTGTTTTGAGACATTATATTAGTGATCCTACACATGTGATTGACATGAGTTCCTTGCAGGTAGCGGACGAGGGAGCGCTCACGGCTGAGCTGGTCCACATTTTAGATCATTGCGTTCGACAGTTTCGATCTCGAACGGTAGATCAGGTCAAGGTCCAGTGGCACAATTATAGTCCGCACTCGGCGACCTAGGAGGATGCATATGATATGCGCCAGCAGTTTCCATTTTTGTTTGATAGATAGACATATGATACTGTGATACACTTATTTCGGCATTTATACTGAGAAACTTCGGGACGAAGTTTAGACCAAGAGGGGGTGCATGTAACATCCCGCTTTGGCGCACTGAGAAAACTTATTCTTTCAGGACACTTGCTCGCAAGTGATCCAGACTATTATGATATTAAAACATTTGTCCTTGATTATGATGTGTTATGATAGATAACATGATGTTTTACTGCATTGACATAGATAGGTGCTATTGACTCGATTTTACTGAGTGTGCAGGATTTGGGACCTTGAGGATGCAGAGGCATCGACGAAACCCCTTGGACTCCGGATCGAGTCAGGGACTGTGCTTTTGGGGTTTGATTGTTTTACTGTGATTTTAGTACATTTGATTAGATGATATGATGTGGACATGTCTAACATGACTGTTGATGATGTAGGTTGACAATAGATTGCCGACCAGACTCACATATGGAGTAAAAGGGCCACACACGACTACCAGAGAGGGTGAGGGAGAGGTGTGGACAGCAGCCCTACCACAGCCTACTAGCACTCCCGCCATGGCTCGAACTATAGGTTAACGATTACCTAGTTCGAGAGGACCCACAATGTCATGAGAGTAGACTGTGACAGTCGCTCACGATGATTCTAAGGGGCGTGCAATAAGGCGGGGGCCTTATTCCTTAGAATCCCTTAGTCTCCCACAAGTTCACCTGGACGAGTGTTGACTCCAGGGGTTATTGATGTCTACCAATCAGTCAAGAGGTGAGTGGCACCCTTGGATCACGTAGTGCATCCTGAAGGGCACGTCGCGCAAAGGAACAGATGAGGCGAGTGGCACCCTTGGAGCACCTAGTGCATCCTGAAGGGCACGTCGCGTTGATGATGATGGAGGGAGGAACCTAGATGGCCCTAAGATAGACAACAAATTAATAAATTTTAAAACAAATTCCCTAATTAAATGTCGCCCAGTTCAGAATCTAAGTTCTAAGTCTAAAACTTCTCTAGGGGGTAAAATTTTGTCTAACCTTAAGAAAAATACCCTATAAAAATAAAAAGATAAAAATTAAACTAAAAACCACTTAAGTAATAGTTTTAGTGTTCATAAAATTTTTGGGGTAAAATGAAGAGAGTAAGAATTTAATTAAAATCAGTGGATTTAAATTGTAAAGAAGAATTTAATTATTTAACTTGTGAAAGTGTAAAAGATATTAAATTATTAATAAAAAGGAAAAGAGGTTAATTTGCGCAACTGCCATTTTTGGTTCTAATAAAAAGGGGAAAGAAGGGAATAAAAAAAAATTAGGAAACTAGGGAATGGAGGAGACATAAAAAGGGAAAGAGGGAACTTATGGTAAAAAGAAAGAGGTCAACTTAGTAAAGAATCTCCATTCAAGAACCTTCTAATTTTTGAACTGACTTAGCATTTTCATTTTAGGGAAAGTATTTAAAACCTATGAGGGAATCTAGGGACACCTAGGAGTAACTCTAGGAGGGTGAGGGAAATGAGACAATTATTAATTTAAAGAAACTAATTATTGGAGGAAAGTGGGGGATGGATGACACTTGTACGAAGGAGAATTATTAGAAAATTTTTATTAAAACTTAAATTAAATCAGATTTAGGGAAAGTTTGGAAGTTCTAAACCTCTATAAAAAAGAGGAAGGAGGAGGAAGAGGGGATCGACTGTTAGCATAACGTTACGCTGTCAGATTATTGACTTGACTGATTTACTTGTGGGGAGTTGGGATTTCCCAGCTCATATAGGAGTGGTAACTCGGCCTTGCCAGGCGAGCTGGGAGCTAGACATACCATCTGGGTAGTGTGTGGCCCCTTTGCAGCTCGGGGGGCTAAGGGGGAAGCAGAGTACCCCTAGCGTTGGCTGGGAGGTACCGGTGAGGTCTCGACGGTTGACGAGCGGAAGCGGCATGAAGCGCGCGGACGACACTCAGAGCAAGCGAACCGGCAACGGTACGCATTTTTGTTGATTGATAGAATGATATAAAATGTATGATGTAGGATTTAGATCTGTGGGTGTGATTATTTGGGTTTGTATTTGGTTTCGGTTTCCCAGGAAATCCGCTCCTCTACCATGCTTTATTCTTATGACAGAATTCACTTGCCGAATCGACTCCTGAAGTTATATGTCTAAAATTTGACTGAATTTACCCGTCTGAAATGCATGTCATGTTTAGAATTTGCATGTCTTAAATGCAGTAAGGGTTTGAATTAACTGCAGTGCACCTTACGTTTAGAATTTGGGCAATGTAATATATGTAGTGAGATTTATGTGATGTAACTATTATGCTTGAAAATTCATGTAACGACATTCTATGTTTAGAACTGGTTGTAATGCCTGTTAGGTTTAGAATTTACATGTATGATCCTTGACTGAAATTACCTGCCTAAAATGTTTTTTATGGTTAGAAATTACATGTCTGAATGTATCAAATGCCTGAAATGACTGAAACACATTTAGGTTAGAACTAGTTGAATTTCTTGAAGTCACGCATTGACTGGACAGCCATGCCCAAGATGAGTTCGGAGGCACTGTCAGGAATTTGGGGAATCTACGTTCTAGTTTTTTTTCAAAACTTCTTACACCATTTTCATCACAACCTCTAATTCTTTCCATCATTCCATCCTTCTAAGGGATGCATCATTGGAAGGAGTAGGATACATTTGGCAATGAAGTTTTTTCTTCTCCGTGAATGCACTACAACTTGATTTAAGAGCATGAACCGAGACCGTTTAGACTCGTTTCATTTTGCCTCTGTAACTGTGAATGAAAACCTTTTATTTTCGCCCCTGCATTCTGTGTGGAAACCGATTCTTTGGCCTCTGCAACTGTATTAAAGAACTATCTATTTTCGACCCTACAATGAATATCCTACCTTCTCACCTTTGCAAAACGTATAAGATCACCTCCCTGTAAATGTTGAATGCACCCTCTCCCGTGTGATTTGTGTAACTGATTGCCTGCTATCTCTTCATGAACCGTGATTATTTTATGGGGATGACTCCCTTATTTTGGCCGACGAATCACCTCAGGCCATTCCTGCATCGAAGTGTTGCCCTCTTTTGACTATAACTATTGAAATTTAGTTATGATCCCTGCGTCTCGTTTTCTTCCTTTGTACTGCCCAATTTATTATGACTCCTGCATTACTGGTATTCCAATTTTATAACTATTGAATTTAGTCATGATCCCTGCCTGTTAGATTTCGTGTGTCGACGCTCCATTCCTGACAGGATGACATTTATGGTGAGTCAGTATTAATAGTAGCACTCTGCGCTACCCTTGTTTGTCGTGCCTTGCACAGATGTTTTGCCCGCCTTAGGTCTCATATCATTTCTATAATGTTTAATTTGGCACTTTTTCTTATGGTGTTGGGCAACAGTTCTCCGTATTTTCCCCACGACAGCAACTTAGATGTCCGTAGAGCTATTGATGTAGTCAATGCCTGAGTTTACACTCGCCCCGAGACTTTACCCTCACCTGGTAGAAAATGGTATCAAACACCTGTCATTGCTTAAATATTAAACACCCGGTTATTTCTCATGATAAATGCTCGGCAGCAAATCTTTATCTGTTTTATTTAGCAGATAGATTGCTTGATTACGGGTAGATTTGGTTCTTGTTGGATTCGTAGAACAGCCTTAAAGTTTGCAGTCGATTTGGACCACAGTCACTGGAATTTTTAGACCGCCATTCAATTTACCACCTGCATATTTATAAAATTTTATTGTTAATTAATAGCGATGTAAAGGTCATCGCCTTTAGCATACAACCTAGGATACAATCCTGGCTTCCAAAAGGCAGATTGGATTTCTTTTATTTTACTTAATAAATGACTCGTTCTTCGTTTCTCTTTAAATAATAATATCCTTTATTTCACTTTTTATTATTCTATCATGATTGTGGTGCATGGAATTTACACATGATCTACCATAGAGTAGATTTCTTTATTATTCAGTATGATTGAAGTATATAAACATTATAAAATTTGATTTAGATATCCTTGTATGGCTATGAAATGGTTAAGCTATGATGGGATAGTATATTTAGAGTCCTGAAGTGTTTTCATTATTAAATATAGTGGGATGGGAATTTTGGGTAAAGGCTGATAAGATGTACATAAACTGTCACCGGGGACATTGTTACATACCTACCATGATTATTAGATATCGACCTTAAAACAGAATACTTATATAAATAAAAATAATTTAAGGCAAATTAATTGAGATGGAACCATGATCACATTACAATTGAACTTGCCCAGTGAATTTCTTTAAGACTAATTGATTTTATCTCGTTAACATTTTGCACTTTAGACATGCGAAGTCAGGCTCGATTTGGAGGTTGAACGGACTGTGTTAATTACCTTACTTGCTAAATTAATTGTCTTGCCTTGTATTTGATTGAAGGTACACCTCCCATGCAATATTGTAACAGTAGTAAGTACCTTAATAAGTTAGTAATGTTTTACTATCACATCTTACCTTAATGTAGATAACCTGGTTACTGGCTATATCAATGGTTATATTATTGTCTTGTTAATTGCTTTATTTGCTAGATTAATTTCCGATGTCTCATATTTTGATTAAATGTATTACCTTCAATGCATATTGGATTAGTAGTAACAAGTTAGTAATGACGCACTATCGTAAAATGCTTTAATTTAGATAGTTGTGTTGCTGCAATTCTCGATGGTTATGTTTTTGTCCTTAGCTTAGAAGGCTTGGTCTGCTTGTGTCGAGTGGGTTGTAGACACCTCCATGTTCCTTAGATCTGTCCCCAGCCCTGAGACCTTAAATGGTTAAAATCGATGGAAACCTAGGCTTGAGCGTTGCTTATGTGTCTTGGAGGTCCTAACCATTGCAGGGTAGGACGGATGGGTAGTCAGTCCTTTATTTTGTCGGTTGATTGTTGTTCTTTTTTGGCAGATGTTGATGTGCATCTTAGATCTTTAGGTTGATATCGCATTTTCATGCATCATGATTCATCATCATGTGGCAGCGCAGAGTATAATGTCTTGTTACCCTTGTACACACGCACACACAAAAAAAAAAAAAAAAAAATTGTACTTGTTATAAGAGGTTTGTCGGCGTAACGGAGAGGATATTTACATAATGTTTTGTGTATTCTCCTTTTTACAATGCATTTTAAATTAAGCATCAAACTCTTAAATACTTTTCTTCTATGTATTAATTTAAATTATTCATTTTATGTTCACTGTGTACTGCCAAAAAATTATTCTATTGTAGAAAAGTGGCAAAATTAACTAGTAATGAACTAATGTTGTGTATATATTTTCCTTTTTACAATGCATTAAATTAAGCATCAAACTCTTAAATAATTTTCATAATTTAAATGTTTCATTTTATGTTCACTGTGGACTGTTAAAAATATTATTATATTGACATATAATCAAATAATCTTGGCAGAATAATTTTAGCAAATTCTAGTTACTAATGAAAAAAAAATTCTATTTTTTTCAGCAGAATAGTAGATTTTAATAGATTCTATTTTAATTTTTTATAGTTACTAATGATTATGTTGGTTACATAGATTCACTTAACCAATAAAAAAAATTAAAGGAAAAACTATTTAGGAAAGAAATGCACATGAGATCTGCTAAATAAATTGGTTTAAATAGATGCACTTAACTAATAAAAATTAAATAAAGGAAAAAAAAAAAGGAAAGATAGGCATATGAGATCATAGATGCAAACTCATAGAATGTGTTGTTGTTTAAATATATTTAAGAATATGCAAAATCAAGAGATAGACAAGAAAAAAGTGAACTGTCAAACATACAAGATTGTATCACTGCATATCTATTTAAGAATATATGATAGTAGACAAGATGTTAAACCATGCAAAATTTATTTGAGAATATATTATGGTAGTAGAAAACACTTTAAACCATGCAAAGCCTATGCTGGTATGAACTGCACTAAAAGGAAGAAATTTTCATGATCTACCAATTTACGTTCAGAAAACTTGTGTTTGATTTTGGAAGAAGGTAACCAATGTGGAATTCAAGGGAGGAGGTATGCATTCAAGAATTGTGTTTTAGACATGCCAAGGAACAAAACATACCCCTTGTAAAACTCAAATAACATATATGAAAGAGAATTACATTAAGAAAACGATTTGCAGGCTATGGTTTAGTACTATTCACATAAACCCACATTTTTGTAAGGGTCTTCACTTAACTTTAGGCAAGGTTGTATTAATTTCCTTAACTTTGTTAGAGAAGAGATCTATTAATTACAATTTAATTCACTTGACTTTAAATAAGGTTGTACATTAATTTCCTTAACTTTGTTAGAGAAGATATCTATTAATTACAATTTAATTCTAATGATTAACACTTCTAAAAACGTTTACATGAAAATCAATTTAATTATTAAAATGGATATTCTAAATAATTTCAAATTTTAAATGTATTTATCAACTTAATAATTAGAATGGAGATATTAGTATATATATAATATTATTAGTAAATTGTTATTACAACGAGTGGAAGATATGTTTAAATTGTTTTTAGTTGTTAGTTCATATTAATTTAAAAAACGAAAAAAAAAATACGAATTAAAGAAGTCAATGCTCTCAAATCAAGGATAAAAGAGATGTTCAACTCTTCTTTGATTGGTGCAATAGTAATAAAAATAAAATTCTCAATATAGAAGAGATATACAAATTAATTATAGGTAATGTTTATACAATAAAATCTTGAGATTTGGTTTGTGTGTTAACGACAAAATAAAATGCTCAAAATGATGTGACAATAAAATAAAACCTTAAAATGGAAGAGATGATCAACTCTTCTTTAATTGTATCATAAATTCATTAAAAAAATGCTAAAACTATAAGAGATATTCACCTAAAGGTTCATATACCCTTGAACCTAATGCAATATTATTAAAATAAAATGGAAAAAAATACTATTGAAAAAAGTAAGTGTCAATGGAAATGGTGTTTAACAATTTTTTAGTTTAAAATAAAATGC
>ML788774.1:30709-52643 GCA_009831015.1 Picea engelmannii
TATACCCTTGAACCTAATGCAATATTATTAAAATAAAATGGAAAAAAATACTATTGAAAAAAGTAAGTGTCAATGGAAATGGTGTTTAACAATTTTTTAGTTTAAAATAAAATGCTCATACAAGAGGTATACAACTCAATTTTTATTGGTGTAATGCTCATAAAACAATTTTGATTGGTGTAATGGTTGAAAAACACAGATAAAATATGGTTGAACCATATTTTATCTTTTTTTTTAAGAATGATCTGGAGTTTTTTAAACATACCCTTTTTATGAATATCCTATTTGGAAATATGTTTGAATATAGTCAAAACAAGTCATAAAAATCTGGAATGTACTTTCAATGAAAAATAAAAAATTATGGAATGTACATGTGTCACTTGTTTAAAAACACTGTAATGGTATTCCATCTTCAATTATTCGTTCATGATCGACTTTGGACATTTTCCATTTTCTAACCTTTTTTTTTTATTTATTTATTGAACTTCTATTAACTTTATGTGCGTTGCACATACCAAATGACTATATTGATAGCTTGTGACATCTGACTGGTAGTCTTGAAAGTGAACATGAGTATCGGTTTGATGGGTTTCTTGAAAAAAATATTCTTTCAATACAATGGATCCTCTTTCATATATAAAACCGTTATCATCAAAATCTTATAATAGCCTCATCTTTTGTTCTGTGCATTGCATCAAATAATATTTCACGTTTTTAGTGGTCTACAAGTGAAACCATGGAAAAAATATCTCCTGCAAATAATTGGATATATTGGACAAAAAATAATTCGTGTTATATTATCACACAAGTACATCTACAAGTTATTTGAAAAAATTTAAACATAAAAATTACCTTCTCTAACAAGATTAGAAACTCTATCGCCATCAACCAACACTATAGTTTCATTTGATTCCATCTCCTTTGAGCTTGCAAGTGGCATTTTCCCTTTTACATTAAGTTTCGTATGTCTCCAAGCTTTAACATATCATGCATTTTCGTTCTCGCAAATATCTATGGATTATGTGTCCTCTATGCAAACTAAACAAAAACAAGAGTCATTTCTTCTATCAAACGCAAACCCATTTTGAAAACATTTTGTTTTAAATGAATATATTTTTTGTGTCTCAGGTATTGTACTGGCATCATATGGGATTGATCTATTTACATCTTCGATTCCAACCTACCAAAAAAACTTGCACAAGACAAGAACTTGTTAACTTGAAATCTCTCAAGAAAATGATTGAAGATTGAATATAAATTTGAACACTTTCAAATTTATATATCTTGTGTACATACATGTAACATTTATATATAGACACACATGTGCACATCCCTTGATGGATTATATTCATGGCTTAAATCCATTTTACACCATTCAACAACTTGTTCAGTGGATTCAAATCGATCGGCATGAGGGTTCAACTGATACCTTCGAAGTTCTCATTTTATGCATGCCCCTGCACCATCGTCCTCTCATTTTCCATGACCAGTCTCAAAAAAATTCCAACAATGTGTAATATTTAATTTTTTATGAAGACGGCATAACCAATAGAATGATCGTGAAGATTTGAACTGACCCACACACCCATCTGACCATATCCAATGTCAATCAAATATGATTTCACGTTCTTTCAATGAATCATAAAATTTACCAAAACAATGTTGTACATAATGTGTGTCGTGTGCTCGATCATCACTTATATAAAAGTGATATTCTTTAATAACATGTTGATTTTCGTTGGTGCTTTCTATGTTATCAAGACTACGTTGAGAATGTCTATATAGAACGTGGACAAATATCATGACTTGATCAGAATGATAATATTTTCTCTGTATTTCTTTTTGTGCAGCGAATGTGTAATTCTCTGCAAAATCAACTACAGACAAAATTGTCCCTGGTGGAAACACTTCATAGGATTGTTTGAATTGTATATCTTGCCATCAAGATCTATGTGAATGCTTGGTGTATTTATAGATTTCTTCCTCAAACTTCTTCAAAAAATCTATCACGCATATTTTATCTACCTTCAAATCAATCCTTTTGGAAATAACATTTGAAGAATGTGGAGTCGTTCTGCTCATATATTCATATCTCTTCCAATTGAATCTTATATTAGAAAATGATTGATCATTCATATCAATATGATACTTTGAATGAAACAAACTTAGATTTCCACAATGATCACATTTCTTTCCACCAACACAATTTTTTTTGTAAAATAAATCATCATCTTCTATTTCACATAGAATTTCAGATATAAAAACATGGAATGTGGAAGGAGGAGGTGAACCTGGCCAAAATTTTTACCAAAATCCAAAAAAGTGTCATAATACAACTCAAATTCCACATGATAACGACAACAACAAGTGTCACGGACAACGATGGGTCTAACAAACCATGGTTTTTGTTGCACAAATGTATTGATGGAAATTTTAACTTCTTTGTGCTCTTCTTTGAACTTATTGAATAACTCTTTTTGTGTCATTGGAAAAATATGTTTTGGATGTTCTTCATATTGTTTTCATGTTATTCTTTGTCGCAACACATCCCTTGTATGTGTTGAAACACAAGATTCTTCCAACCAACAATTATGACCCAATTCTTTAACATTTTCTGCAAGTCTATCTTTGTAGGGTTGTCTACAAATCACTGTCCAACAAGCCAATTCATCATTTACATCTATTTGCAATCGAATTTTTTTATCTTTGTGCAATGTTTTTCTTTACGTTCCCATCATTTTTTCCATGTGTCATGTCAAATGATCTTTTATATTGCTAGATGAAACAATTGTTGTTTGTATCGCTCTACATGCAACATGAACATCTTCTTTTTGAGATTTTCCAAAATCTTTTAATACACTAGTTATATTGTTAAAGACATTTCGTTTCACCTTTGTATCCTTTGTCGACTTTTGAATACCCAATAATGATGTAGCTTCTTTTAACTTTCTTGACTTCGTTAGACAAAGTAAAAGTTGAGCTTTTACTATTATCGATTCGTCTTTGAAAAAAGTATTATACATATTCTTAGTTCGATATCTTATATAATGCTTAGCTTTTTTCTTCCCAAATTTGTCAGTATCAACATTTTATAATATTTCATCATCAATGTTGATAGATTCTCCTGCATATTTCAATTTAAAGTTTATATTAAAAAACATAACCCGAACACAAATTCACTAAATTATATATACTTGAGTGGTAATCTTGTATTATCTAAATTTATGCACATACCTATAGGTGATTCATCTTCTTCTTCAATTTCGATTTCAATGTATTCTGCTTCAATTTCAGTTTCAACGCATTTTCCTTCAATTTCGGTTTCAACGTCTTCTTCGACATTATGAGACAAATCTATTTATGTTTTTAGAAAAACATCAAATTGTAATTACAATCAATTATATTATTTACAATATTTTAAATTTGAATTCTATACTTTGAATTCTATACTTTGAATTCTGTACTTTCTGAATACAGTGTCAATGTGTGTCGTGTGCTCGATCATCATATATGCATGCATACATGGTTGAACTTCTTATTGTCGATAATCTCTATTGACATTATCATCGTTTGTTTCTTCAATATTTACACGTTCTTGTTTCTTTCTCCAATAAAGCTCTTTCCTTTGTTCGATTTGTTGAGTATCATCTCGAGTGTGATCAAATTTTCTCTTGCGCAAACTTTTGTTTCCCATGAATTTTATAGTTATCTGTAAAAGATATGTTCAACAAAGACTTCACCTTGAAAAAATGTTCAACATTTATCTTTCAACATATAAATTGTTATTCCAATAAAAACTTGATCAAACATCAATTACCTTATTCAACAAAAACCAAAAAGATGATTCGAAACTTTTTTTAAGTGCTCTAGAAAATCATCATGTATCGATATCGATCCTCCGATTAAGCCTATGGAACAAAGGGTAGAAATAAAAAAAGAAAATAATACAGCTGCAATCAATAATAG
The DNA here is from genome assembly GCA_009831015.1 of Picea engelmannii. NCBI lineage: Eukaryota > Viridiplantae > Streptophyta > Pinopsida > Pinales > Pinaceae > Picea > Picea engelmannii. The sequence goes on from ML788774.1 coordinate 34,676, forward strand.
AAATGCTTTGAAATTTCTATCCTCTAGCCCATATATGTTTGTCAATCCGATGAATTGTGTTAAATGTGTTCAGCCGAAAGATTATTTAAACAATTTGGCCCGAAATGAAACGATACGACGTGTCTTTTCATTTTTCCGACCCACGAAATTCGCTCAATAGACTTTCGGTCGAAAGAAGGTTTTTTCTGCCGAAAACCTTAGAAACCATTCAGTTTTGATGGTTTCCGTTAGATTTTAGTCTTTTGGCCGAAATAATAGTTTTTCGGTTGAAAGAGTATTTTGGCCAAAAACATGAAATTGGGACTGAAAACAAAAACCAAAGAATTTCCCCAAGCTTACCTAAACTTTAGAGGTTGCGGACTCCTGCAAATACTTAGAATTTGGTTTCGAAAATGACACTAGCATTTCCAAAATTGAATCTACTTTCAATTCCTATAATTTGTTTTCATTTTCTTTATTTTTATCTAATTTTATTTAATTTAAAAAAAAAAACACTACATAATATTTTCAGCAGACATTATGATTCGGTGAAATGAAATATCGGTATCTCTAAAAATATACAGTGAAAAATTTGGAAAAAATACAATTATAATCCTTAAACTGTTCTTTTCAAAAGGGTATATTTAGATTTTAGTTTTAAGTAAAAATTAAGATAGATACAAGGTGTAGAAAAACATGTGTTTAAAATCTGCAATGTTTTCAACTTGGTCAACTTCAAAAAATTCTAGAAATTATAATATTCATTCGTTAGTTTAAAAATTATAGTCATAATAAAATAGAGTCTCTGTAGATTGTTGCAGTATATTTTGTTTCTTAAAAACATAAGTTTAATAATAGATACATTGTTGTAGGAAAAAGTAACTCATTATCATTCCTTTCATGTTTAAGGAACATACTGTTAAACAGTTGTCAAATTGACATATCAAATCGTGCTAAACAAATTTGAAAAATAGTCATTGGAAAGCTAACAAAATTCTTCACATGTTTTTAAAGTGAAATTCTAAATAAAATAAATACTTTTGTATGTCGGAAGTTGAAGAACTTGTGAGAATACAGTTTTTTTTCTCATAAAACAAGCAAAAGTGTAACCCATCTTCATGATTTCACCCATGATTTATGTTTGTCTAAATAGATAACATGAAACAATTAAAATTTTAAAAATTGCCTGGGAATTTAACTTTATTTAATGGAATCCCTTCCTCGTTGACCATAAATGTGCCCTTAAGGTTCCCCGTGCTAGTCACACATCTTGATTTAGGAAAAGAAACCATATAGTTGGCCAAATCATCAGCCTCATCACCGTCACCAACTCCAGAGCCTACCTGTGTGGCTTCTGGAGGGTGTGTGTCGTGGCTCCCACCTAATGGTGTGGAAGGTGGAGATATAAATAACTGTGTCCTAGAATATATACGAGGGCCTATGTCAGTACCCTGTGGTGTCTGCACAGTGCCACTACTACCGACACCATGCATGTCAAGGTTAACAGGATCAAACAATCTCTATATAAGAAAGAAAACCTTTTTTCGTTTAGATAATGTAAAAGTTAAAAATAAAACTTTCATAATTGATCTTATGAAATAAAAATAAAACCACATGAAATTATGGTTATTACCTTATATGTGTTAAGCCTTTTCATAACTTCTCTGATACTTTCTTCGATTTCAAGAGTTTGATCTAGAATTTTTAACAAGTGAGTCAGTTCCTTGTTCGCTTGATTGATCTTTTTTTTTATTAATACCATAGGATCGAAGGATTCATACAAATCCCTTTCTCTAAGTGAATTGTCATCAACATCATGGCCCACCAACTACATATTTCAACAAAATAAATGTTATTTCAGTTATGTCAACAAATGAAATAATTGATCGCCACAAAAATAAAATGCACATTAAATGCAATTTGAAAATTGTTGATCGTTTACCTATTCTGAGGCTATTGATTTACCACAATCAACCTGCCACATTACAGTAAAATTAGAACCGTGATCATGATCATGAGAAATAAATTCAAATGTATGAGAAATAAAGTTAGTTCATGAATACGCATGGGAAAACAACATTGCATGATAAAAACATAAAAGTAAAGAGTGACTAAAGAACATAATGAAAATCATAAAATATAAGAGGCATTGTTTACAAGTTGGGTAAAATAGTATACATACCTCCTCCATAATAGCAATGTGTATATCTATTCGATTCAAATTGTAATCAATCAATAACTCTTCCCCTACAACTATTGATTTTATTGCACATATGAATACATGGTTTCTTTCACACCCCTCAAATACGCAATTGGGTTTCTTATTTGTGGTTGTGGGTCATGTACTGTTCATAAACCCTGCAATATTCCCCACTGCTTTTGGCCTTCCATCAATATAGATAGTTTATCCTTTATTTTTATCATTGTCTTTTAGCCATATATAATTTGCAACCAAGCCATATCTTCGCATACTTTTTGTATATTAGACTAGTCGTATCCAATATTTGTAGATATAACAAGGTTTGAAATAATCCATCAATTTAGTTAATCCCTCATAACAAAAATTTATGCCATCCATGAAAAACATCCCCAAACCATGTAATGACAATGGATTAATCTGGTATATCCTTTCGTTTACGCAAAAATCAGTGTTTATTTCAGGAAGATCCTTGGGTACCCATCGTTTCACTATATGGTTTGATGCAGGATCATCGTTCTACCTCAGTACATGCCAGTTGATTAGCACGAGTGGTGCACATTCATGGAAGGGAGAGGCTCCACCCTCTCATTTTTCCTTCGAGAATCTAAATCCTGATTAAGGAAATTAATTATGACACATTGATAGAGCCAAGTTGTTCCTTCGCACAAGATGTAGATGAGATCTCCATGAAGTGGTTGATGGTAGGAGGGATCTACATCCGATTCGGATCAGATTTCCATAATTGTAATTTTCCCATTAGTCGGGCATTTTGAATGGTGATTAGACACCACTAACTTAGCTTGTAGGGAATCTCTTTGATCCCCTCTTGTATAAACTCTTGTATTGTTTCCAATAGAGAAGACACAAGGCATTGTAGATAGGAGATAGGGGGAGAAACACAGAGAGACGAGACTCAGTTCTAGTCCAGACTCATATATTGTAATGGGCATTCCACCATTAATAGAAAAAAAGACATATTTTCCTGTTTGCCAATTTTTGTGTAATGGATGTTTTGTTGTGAATGTCATTTGTATGCATTTGAGTTGTAGATGTATGTTAGGGATAGAATTATAATCTTATATCTGTGAGCGTCTTATATTAAGTCTAGTTCTCAAGGATAAGTGCAAGGAGTGTGCGACAGGGGGTGGAAACTCTGTGCATTGATGCAAGGAGTGTGTGTTTGAACTCATTCAACTCAGAGGAAAAACTTCCAAGAGGGCACACCAGGATAATTTATAGAATCAGAGGGAAATTTCAATGTGGTTGGGTACCTTGGAAAGAAATATTGTGTGGGAGGAAGCACAATGCAGAGTTACTGAATACTCTGTAATACTCTACCATGAGGGCATAGAGACAGTACGAGAGCGTATAAGAGGAGCACATTCTTAAGTGTTGGAATCCTTAAGAGAACCCCGGGGTTACTAAACACTCTGAGGAAGGAAGGATTTGCAAGAGTGCATCGACACAGTAAAGGAGATGCCTTAACACTTGTGGAAGGGCTCAGGGAGAAATTGTCGAAAAGCTTAGCCAAGCGCAAGGAGTGTGCCAAGGATACAGTAAGTTTATCTTACAAGCTCAGGAGAAGGGCGTTAAGTTTCCAAAAAGGCACTGTTATGGGACTTATCGGTAAATGTGGACATAAACAGATCTCCCTAGATCCACCTATATCTACATCAAAACATGACACTTTCCCTAAGCTCTAACCATTGAGTTTACTATTTAACAAGAGATGGGAAACATATCGTTTAAATATCGCTTCCTCTTGTCGTTTTTGTCCTAGCTCCACTCCAATGCTCCTGTGATATTGAATATGCAAGTGAACACAAGCCAACCAAAGTGAAAGAAATAATATACTCAACGAGAACCTATGTATGTGATCAAGGAATCATACAATAAAACGAGATGAGTTTTATGGGAAAGAAACATATCACTATATCATATAATAATGAAAGTGGAGATTACAACCAAAGCCTTGATGTCGCAAGGTCCCCTTCCGATGACCTTTTTCTCCAACACACACACTTGCTCCAATATTGAATGAAGAATATCCACAATGACTTGATGAACTGAAATGGGGTTCTCAAGAATGATCCAATGTAGAACTTTCCATTCAATCTTATATTATTCAACCTTCATTAACCTTAAAATCAACCTTATCCTTTTCCATGAGAAATCCCTCTTTATATAGGGGAAAGAGAGATCGTTAAAGAGACTGGGATGATCCCACCAAATCAGAGAAGCAAGTAGGATCCCAACCATATGGATGCCACCTCACCTTCTAGAAGATCCCCTTCAAGAAATTTCGTGAAACTTAACATTTTCTTAGTCTTTTGACATCATCTCCCCCTAGATTTAGGGAAGCTTGTGGAGATGTCACAATCGGGATTAGGGCATAGGGAGACGACCAAGCATCATCACATCCTTCTTATGGTGGAGCCTGCAACGACCCTCCTTAACAAGGTTTTTGATAAGAGAAATTCAGTAACTTTCCTCCTAAATAAAGGATCCTTTTGGGAACATGAACACATGTTTGTCAATGGATCACTGGGGTGACCAAAATAATGTGTAATAGAATGCCCCCCAAAGTATGAGATTGGAACTTGTGTCAGCCGAAATACTTTGTAGAATGTTTGTGTCGGAAACAAGGAGCACATCAGTCGGGAACCTGCAAATAGTCAAGCATCAACATAATAATATACCATTGTCCAAGGTAGGAATTCCCATACTCAGATAACAAAATGTCAAATGAGCATGGCCACCAAATATACATTGTGGATCCATGTCAATGTGAAATTGGCATAACCACCCAGAACACACTATGGATCTATGCGCTAAAATGACTCAAATTCAGACATAGCCACGAGACATACAAAGTGGATCTATGTGAAAATACAAATCATGAATACTCTGTCGCAACCTGGCTCAGAATGGTATGATCCATAGTCTTCATTTCCATCATCCCTAAGTATGAATCTAACCATGTGATTACAGGTGTTGAAGTCGAACATAATAGAAACCACTTTATTACCAGTCATTAATGAAAATCGTTAACAAGTGCGAGGTAAATCGCCATTGATGTCAATGACTCCCAAGGTATCCAGTACAATCCAACGAATGTGAATAAATGAGTTGAATTCAAACACTCGATGGAATATTCCAATCAGAGGTCAATGATATGAACCCATTGTTGAAAGCGAAGAAACATGTCATTGAGGCATGCAGGCTCTAAGGTACTGAATGATTTCTAAGTCTTGTTATGGGACAATGAGTTGAAGTCGACAAGGAAAGACTCGTCATCGGAGGGCCTTGATGTATCCCCCATCAATGACATGAAATAAGTAACATATTTTGGATAGATCAGAGAATGAAATGATTTTTAAACTGACATAGGGAAGGTCGACATGATCAAAAATTTATAGTTGCAGATGGTCCACTCAATAGGAGTCTTATTAAGGCTAGACTTCTCTTGAACATATGAATGACACGAAAACATTCTTGGCATCATTGACTCAAGGAGGACCCAAAATACGAATATGTGGATGGTCAAATGAGAGATGAATGGATTTCCCAACCCGGTTCAATGAAGAAAGGGGATGTCATGTTCAAGAGTGACTATTACTTCCACTAACATGGATATAGAGACACATTTCTCTCCCAATTTTCCCCCCACCATTTCTAGTGAGTACTTGCTTATTTTTACGCAAGATTTAGGAGAATAACATATGCTTGTTGATGTAAGCTCATCCTTCAGAAGATTCTCTCGAAGTATGTTTAACGAATCCTAAGAAGGAGTGGTTCGACCCCATATGGGTCTTTCAATGTTTGTTTAACAAATCCAAAGAGAGAAAATTCGGCGGGTTTTCATGTTTAGAGAGTCTGAAAAACACTTAAAGAGAACTCCAACAGTTCATTTTCTATAAGTTAATCTGATGAGACCAAAAAAGGGATAACCTACCACTCATCAAATGTTTTCTTCAAATACGTTTACGAAAGTGAAAAGAACAAGGTCGCTCAACAATATTTTCATTTTTATGGAGCATGAAAATATATTAAAGGATACTCCATAGGTTTTGTTTTTCGTGTTACCATTACGAGTATGAAAAAATGACAAAAGTATACTCGGTTACATTCTCATTGGTTTACGAGCACGAGAAAGAACAAAAACTAAGCTCGGAGTTTTTCCTAAAAAACTCTAAAAGGATCTGTACATGCGACAAATGTATAAAAGAAAACCAAAAAGGCGTATCCTTGTTCAATATTTCACTCCTAGGTTTTTCATCTGCAAAAAACCAAACACTTGCAATGTCATTAGAACTTTAGGGTTTAGGTGGAATATATATAAATAATATAAAAGTAAAAAAGTAATAAAAATGGATAAAAACATCTTTTTACTATTCCATTGTTACTCCACCCAAACTTTGTTCCAAAACCCCCTATTTACCTCAAGTTTCCACTGTGGATTGCAGGAGGCACAGTTGATCATTTGACGAACGATCTCCATTGATCAGGTAATTTTCATCTCTTTCAACTTTTATGGATCAATATTTTCTTTTCATTGGTTAGAAATGGATTTTTGAGTTGGGTTTTCAATGGTACCTTCACGTGGAGGTCATCGCATGTGCCTTATATCATGCCCTGCGACGACCTAGGGTCGTCGCAAGAGGCCTTTAGGATAGCTTGCAACGACTTTGCACTGTATGGATGACCTAGCCTATGACATGTGCAAATCAAAAAGTGTTTTGAGATGTATTTGCCAATAAAAAGTTTCCAGGGAGAAGATGAAGGTGCTAATATCTCTTTTATGTTCCATTGCATATTTTCTATAGTAAGAATGTTGGAATGGCGGGAGAGAGAGCATGAGGTGGAATATTACTTTGTCAAGAATGACCCAGGAATGGTAAATTCCCTCCGACAGTGTGGACTGTTAAAATTCTTCAATATCCAAGGCATGAGGGCCTTGTTGAGGTTTCTCAAATACTTGGTCCATATGTGGGACATAAACCAACAAGCATTTTGTGTGGGGGCTCACATTTTGACGATAGATATTGAGGATATCTACTTCTTGATCGGGATATCTCTCTGTGGGGCCCGAGTTACACTGATAAGTAGTAGGGGAGGTGCGAGCCTATGAGTCACTATATTAGTGAACATTGTGTACCTGATACTCAGAATCATAGAGGAAAGGTTGCTATCAGGGATGACCGTGAATTACCTCTATGTATTATCCTCTACACCATCACGCACATGGTAGGGAGTGAATCTCCCCATATGGCTCTTCATATCTATTTCCAATATGTGTTGAAGGAAAATCTCCCTACGGACAGGTAGATCTCCTCTTGAGAGCTAGACTCTTAACTCTTAAGACAAAAGACGCTTAACGTGGACACTGACTTCCTTTCATATCTATACAAACTAATGCATGAGGAGGAAGGAGAACAGAAGTACCTTTTTACCGACGTTTGTCCATGCACGCTCCGAGTTGAGCTCCAACCTTTCACTCCTCGATGAGCCCTGTAGACAAACAATAGTACAACCACTTCCTACTCTATTGATATTAGCTCGAAAATAGATCTATCTATCAACGATAAGTTCATGTACAATTAAACACAAACTAGAAAGAAACAGGCCAAGCGTGTCATATTAATGAGAACAATGACAGAAGTAGCTTTCTGATTGAACCAGGAATTCGAATGCAACTACTTTCCAAACTTGAAATATTTTCCCCTTATTCTCCTCAACGGGCCAACTGCTGCCCAGATTAGACAGTGCTCCCTCAAAAGGGGCATCAGGGCGCTATAACACTCCCTAGGAGGCTCAAGGGTAGTGCCAGTGCTCTAAATATGGGTAGCGCTCCTTCAGAGGGGCAGTTTGGTGCTACAATGCTCCCTAGCACCTTGTAGGGGAGCGTCAATGCTCCTAAGGCTGATGTAGGGGAGCGCTCTCCTTTAAAACCCTAGTTTAAGAGCTCCTTTCAGTTGGTAAGAGATGTTTGACTTCAGTTAATCATCCCTCTTCCTTCAAATCAGGTGTATGAGGTATTCTAAGTGTCTCCTTGGTGTCATCATCATGGCAGTATGCTTTGTTTGACATTTGCGACAATTGTGAACAACATGCGACAGTTGTAAGGAACATGCGACACTTACAACAGTTGAGAGGAACATGCGACATTTATCAAATCGAGTAATATTGATGTGTAACAGTATGTGTTGGAATGTATGGATCCTCGAGTTTTCAACTGGTGTGACGGGGTTCTCAGAAGAATGAAAAAATAATTGACCAAGTGTAGGAGTGGTGAGTTGAAACAGTTTGGATACGGCTTGATTTTGGTGTCCTTTTTCCTTGAGAGGGTCCCATATTTATGCTTCCAGGTAGATTGGAGTATACCTTCCCCACAATATCCAAGAATGAAGAGGTGGTTCGACCTCATGGAACGACATGTGACTGGTCCTATCGTCAAGTATAATGATGTTTTCTTTGACTGGTTGAGAACCCAAATTCTTATGGTAGATGACTATGCCTATGTCAGTTTATACCTTTAAGGTGATCTAGAATTGGTTCTTCCTAAGGGTTCCCAATGGGGGGACATAGGTAAGAAAGACATTTTGTTTTTATAATGTTTTTGTGATTTTTAAATATAAAATATTTTTATGTGTTATTTATCCGATGACTAATCAAATTCTCTTTCGACGATGCAAACGTGGAACCTTACTGACCTCCAGGTTTATCCCCCATCCAGAGGCGAGGGGAGAGAGTTGACATAGAAAGAGTAGCGATTGTCGACTATGAGATTCTATAGAAGAATCTAGAGGGGCTCATGATGAATATCCTGGATGCTTCCATCGATGATATCCTGAGGCATTATTAGCACCATACAGTCGGAATATCTACTTCCATCGGTCAACTTCTCCGTAAATTAGCATAGGCAGTCACATGTTATAGCGAGCAGCATCCTTGATCCTATATTTGTATATCAAGCTGTGTGCTTCACATTTTTTATATTTTGGTTTTCGTATAAAAACACTTTGTGTAACACTTTTATCATTATATATATATGAGGTTTCTACTGGCTTACTTGTTGTATATACAAAGTGTGATTGGATTTTATAAATTTCTCAAATGTTTGTCTAACACATAATTAGCTAAAGCATTGGTTAATGTATTTAGACATCTAGGAATGTGTTGATATTCAATGTAGTCAAAATGATGTTCCAAGAGGCGAATTTGTAAATATACCCTTAATAATGTAGGACTTCAAATGGAGTAGACATTACTCAATTGTAGGACTACTAACTATGAATCATGTCATACAATAAGATGACGGATTCCAAGTGACACAGTGTTGGTAAGAAATTCGATGACTGCACTGTATTCCATCATATTGTTAGTTGCACGACCAAGGAAAACACCATGTAGACTAATCAGTTCATGTGTAGGTGCATAGACTTCCCAAGCAGTAGATTCTAAGTTCTAAGTACTGCGACTAGTGCCATCATCGAAGCCAATGTAGGGAAGCGAAGACACCGACATTTAGAAACCAAGCACAACACAATGTAAGTAGCTGAAGGTTGATACCAAACAACGAAAAATCACACAAGAGTATGATACACTAAAAGTACAAGTACTCATGCAAAAATGACTTAAGCATAGTACTTATTTAAGTAAAGCCCATTTCTGGGTTCGCTCAAACGGATTCCATCGTAATCGACTAGCGTATAATCTCCCTTCTCCAACACACATTTGACAATGTAAGGACCTCGCCGCATGGCCTCGAATTTACTAGCCCCTAGTAAGTCACGATCTTGTTTGTAAAGAAGAACTAGATCACCTTCGGAAAAAACACATGGCTTGACATCCTTTTTGTATTGGGCTTTAACACATTTCTTCTGAGTTTCAATAACTAGGGAGGCATCACAACGCCTTTCCTTTAGTTACATTAAATACAAAAGACATTCTTCTTCAATAGAGGTATTGGGGAGAAGTTTGACAACCAGTTTTAGAGATGTTATTTCACATTCAATCAGCGGGATAGCTTCAATACCATAAACTAGATGGAAAGGTGTAAATCCTGTGGTAGATTTAACGGATGTCCAATAGGCCCATAATGTTGAGAATAGCATCATGTGTCAGTTTTAATTATGAATTCCTATCATTCGTCGAAGCATAGTAATGAGAAATTTGTTTATTGCTTCAACTTGGCCATTGGCCTGTGGGTAATAAGGGGTTGATTTTTCACGGTGAAGACCCAACTTTTCAATAATTTCAGACATCATGAAATTCCAAAAATGACTACCATGATCAGTAACGATAGCTTGAGGGATACCAAAACGAGTAATGATATGATTGAATATGAACAATGTTTAATTCTTCTCGGTGTTATCAAATGTGGGCATCGCTTCGACCCATTTAGTGAAATAATCCATAGCTACAATGATGTATCCATGCCCCCCGACTGAGTGAGGGTTACATGTCATGAATTCAATGCCCCATTTGGAAAATGGACCAATGGAAACTACAGGATGTAATGGAGAAGGATGATATCTTATCTTGTTATTATAAGTTTGGCAAGCATGGCATTTATGAATAGCAGTAATGCAGTCTTTAAATAAAGAAGGCTAGAAATAACCCACTCGTAAGATCTTTTGGGAAGTGCCATACCCAAACATATGTCCATCACATGCTCCAAAGTGGTAGTGATTCAAATCTTTCTCAGCTTCATCGTAAGTGAGACATCGTCGTAAAATGGAGTCAATACCGCGGTGATAAAGGGTATCACCGAGAATGATTTATTGTCGATATTGATAGCATATACGACAACGATTTGTACTAGATAGGCCGGGCTAGAAAGTTTGAGTTTGGAGATAGATAATGATATATCCATACCACACATCATTAGAACTAATCAGAAAAAGGGATTCATCAAGCAAGGAATCCTCTACCACATTTTCTGTCTCAGTGGAGTGAAGGTCACATATCAGTTCGGCAAAAACCAAGGATTTCTTTGACTTAGCGCATTCGAATTCCAAGTCAAACTCCTGGAAAATCACTATCCGTTTGGAGTACTTGCCCCCTAGAAATTTGATGGTAAGGATGTGTTGCATAGGATTGCAATCGGAAATAACAATGGTTTTATGTAATAAGATATAATGACGAAAACGTTGGACAGTTTGAACAACTGCCAAGGCCAATTTATCCACATGTAGGTATTTGGTCTCGGTAATTGTGAGACTCTAACTCAAATAGTATAGAACATGTTCATCATGCAAATCATCCTCTTGGACTAATACCATGGTAATGGTAGAGTCTGAGGCAGCTAAGTACAGGAAGTAATCCCGACTATAGTCAGTGGGGAACAGTAATGGCATACGGGTTAAGGAAAGTTTCAAAACTTCGAAGGCTTTAGTTGTAGTGTCATCCCATACAAACTCGTAACCTTTCTTGAGTACCCAAGTGAATCCTTTCATCAATTCAGCGTAATTGTGGATGAATCGTCGTAAAAAGTTTGCCTTCCCTTGCAAACTTTGGCGCTGGCGTAAACTGGAAGGAGGTAGATTAAGGATAGCCTCAAACTTCAATGGGTCTACTGGAATTCCTTGTATAGACACAATAAAACCAAGCAGTCAGCCAGACTCCACACAAAAAATTCATTTGTGCGGGTTCAAGTGGATACAGTAATAACAACAACGTACGAAAATGGCCCTTAAATGTGTTAGGTGAATTTGGAGACGCATGGAATGCATTGGTAGATTGTCAAGATAGGGTTGCACAATGTGCTTAATATCATGGAAAGCATAAGACATAGCACGCTGAAAATTCATGCCAACATTCTTCAGACCAAAGGGTAATTTTCGGTAAGAAAAGGTTCCCCAAGGGAAAATAAAAGCGTTCTTGTGTTGGTTCGTGGGTAAAATATTAATTTGGTTATAGTCGAAGAAACCATCCATTAAAGATAATATTTTTCTACCGACACAATCGTCAATGATCTGATCAATGAAAGGGGTCGAGTAATTGTCTTTAGGACAAGCCTCATTTATGTCCCTATAATCTACACAAACGTGGATGGTACCTTGTTTCTTATTCAGCGGAACTAGATTAGATACCCAATCAGTCAAAGCCACGGGATAAACAAAGCCAACTTTAATAAGTTTCTCAACTTCAATATTGATAGCAGCAAATTTGTGTGGCTGTACTGGGCGAAGTATATGCTGAAAGGGTTTAGCGTCTGGGTATGTCTTAATTTCGTGCACAATGATAACCGGATCAATACCTGGCATCTCTTCATAACTCCAGGTGAAAACATCGTGAAATTCTTGGAAAAGGGATTTATATGTGTGGACCTCATCAGTAGAACATGAGGCCCCTATATGAACATTCTCCACAACTCTGGGTTTAATGGAAATGTCGAGAGGGATGGTAGGTGAAATTTTTCTCAAGTTCACTTCGTACAAAACATTATGCATTGACTCAGGAATGGAAGAAAAAACAACAATGGTCGATGGAGTCGAAATCCATTGATAACTCTCTATCGTGTCACATTCTAGAAAGAGAATGGAGAGATGATGCCCATCATCCTAGAGACTATCTTCCATAGACATGAATGAGATGATCATCGCATCAGTAGGAAATATCACGTGAAATAGATAAGGAGATGAATCACAGAGAGAAGGAAAGGAGGGGGTTGCGGATTGAATAGCTAGGTAAGCAAATTCGACCGGATTTAAAGGCATCTTGTTGTCGTAACGAGGGTATTCACCAGGGATAGGTACTACCCATGGTTCATATGACACATGGGTTTCAGGAACGGTGGTGGATATAATTTTAATAGAGGCAACAAAAGGAGGGGGAATATCGGGTGGTGGGATTGGAAAAGTACCCATCAAAGTTTAATCTTTCAAAAGACCCACTCTAACATTCCCATAACCAGGGGGTGTCTTCAATATTAAGGGAATGTTTTTGGTATGGGAATCATAATCAAATAAGTCTAGTTGGTCAATAGTAACGACCTTTCCTTGGTGTGGGAAACGTCCCACATAGAAAAGAGTAGACACAACTGCATGCATGGAGTCAATCCAGCTATGACCAAGTAAAAGGTTATAATTAAGAGGTGCATCAGATACCTCAACCTCGACATTGACCGATTTACCTTCCAACATAATAGATAATGAAGGAAGAACACCATAGGGTTTAAATCATGTATGATTGAAAGCCTTAAGTGTAGTGTGTGATTCGGTGAGGGTAGGAGAGCCGATGGATTTCCAAAAAGTAACGCACATAACGCAAGTCGAGGCTCCTTCGTCAATCAAAGTTCTACAAATATTCTTGTTTTGAACAACAACTTGGATCTGAAATGCTAACTGAGGAGGAAGCTTTGGAACGTGATCTTCCAAGTCATAGATTATTAAATTAGTATCTGTGGGGTAAATTCCACCAATGGCCTTTAACATTTCCTTCTGTTGAGCAGGGAAACTTTGAAGGACTTCGAGAGCTGACATCACGGAGGGTGTTTGCACAAGATCTTCTACAATGTTGTAGATTTGGGCAGCACGTGCGTGAGGGTTGAATGCATACTTTTGAACAATGCCCTTGGGAGGAGGGCAAAGAACTGTATCAAGACTCGATCATTCGAAATGAAGAGGACCATTGGGAGGTGAAGTTCAGGGAGAAGGTTGAACCAATGAAGGTGGTGCATCATCAACTTTCTTCTTTGATGAAGAGTAATCCTTGGCTTGAGTCACGATGCAATTTTGTTCTTTTTAGAATCACGAGTACACATAAGGACATAGGATGAGGTAGAAGGAGAAGCTTGGTCATGAATGACCAGTTGGGCTTGCTGCTAAGAAGGGAAAGGTTGTGAAAAAATGGAAGGTGTAGGAGGTTTTCCACTTCCTTGGAGGAACTTAGTAACCTCGGCACCTCTCAGAAAATCTTTCATGTAATGATCGTCACCACAAATCAGGCAGGGGTAATGAGGCTTACGTTTATCTTTCTCATCAGTGGTTTTCATTTTGGCTTTATCAAATTGTGGATTATTATTCTTATCCTCCTTGTTCTTAACCTTCCCTTTCTTTTTATTGTGATTCTTTCTAGTAGGTGCAAATTGAATAGAATTCACTTCAGCAGTCTTACCGGTGGAAGGAGCATGAGTAGGAGTATTTTGTGCATTAGAATTAGTAGATTTAGGATTGGTGTGACCGGCGTGTGTGGACTGAATCTCAGTATGAAATGTTTCAATCACACCATCAACAGCATGAGAAGTTGTTGGAGGTGTCAGGGTAGGATTTGTGGAAGGACGAGGAGCATCGAGGATCAAATCGTAAAGCATTCCCATTTGTGAATAAACGAGATCCAGATACTAAGCAAGACTAATCGCATGCTATTTAGTGACAACACCACCCATGGAGACATCACGACAGATAGGTCCTATGAGTGATTTGGTAAACCACTCAGCCAATAGTTGATCAGGAAGAGGAACTTTGATCAAACATCTTCAGAAATGTGAGTGGACGAGGATTGTTTAAAAGAACTCAAAATTTCGGTTCTTGTCTCGTACCGACTTGGTAAATGGTAATGTGTCAAAAAATCCATAGTTAGGGTGTTAAATTCATTGAACAAACCTCGTGGTAACTCGATGTACCATTTTTCTTCCGAACCCGTGAGAGTTCGTTGAAAAAGTCATAATCTAAAGGATTCATCCATCAAGGAGTTGGATGAACACCATAGATGAAAATTCATAACATGATTATTCAGATCTTCTCCTTATCGACCGTCAAATTTAGGAATGTCAGATGGTAACTTGGTCAGAATGATGGGACAGTAAGGAGAATGTAAGATAAGACCATTCAAAATCCTAGACAGATCAGGTAAATCCAAAGTGGTTAGGAAATGAAACTATCGTTTCACTTGTGGAAACTGGTAGTTTTGAGGGGGAAACCTCATAGGTATACCAGTAGGACCATAAGTAGTCTACAAATAAGGATACAATCCTGACAGATTCGGTTGTGGATGATTTTGAGGTGCATATCCCATAGCTTTGGATTGATTAGGGGGGTTCCCTTGAAAAGGAACGCTAGGTTGAACGTTTGGACCCCAAGTGGGATTCAAAGAACCTGGATATGGTTGACCAAGGTTAGTGGGTACAAAAGAGTTAACTTGAGGATGTTCCCCCAGACAGTTGTATATTTCCTTGGAAAGGAATATTCCAAGGTAGAGATTGTACCACAAGTGTGTTATGTCCATATAGTGGGTTATGGACTCCAACCTGAGATTGGCCCCCAAGTTGAGGTTGTGCTGCAATCTAAGGTTGTCCCCCAAGTTGAGTTTGTGCCCCAATCTGAGGTTGTCCCCCAAATTGAGGTTTCCCCCCAGCTTGAGGTTGACCTCCAATAGGAATATGGAAACAAAAAGTGATAGAAACATTGGTACCTCCAAGCGGATTGGAGCCACTAGGGCTAGATCCTCCAAGCAAAGGTGGAGGAGGAACATAAGACCCTCCGGAGAGAACCTGGGTAGGTGTAGGAACAAAACCAACAATAGCATTGTACCCAGGAGGAACAAAAATTCCAGAGCCTTCAGATGGAACCTGGGCGGAAATAGCAACGGAAGTATTCATAACTCTATACCCAGGGGGAAGTGATGGATTTGGTCTAGGTAGAAGTGGTGTCCCAATCAGAGCTTGGGAGATAACCACATTTCTGGTAGGAATCGTGGTAGCTTGTGGGACCATAGTATAAAGGACCATCTGAAGAGTAGGAATTGAGTGAGAACCAATCAATAACTGGTCTGGAATGGTGGCGACATTACTAGTAGTACCAGTAAACTAGTCTAAAGGTATTGTATAGGTAACAGACGTCTCAAGCACTTGTGATGCCATAGATCGATCAGGACTTGCTCCTAGTTTACCATACAGATCACGTACTTTCAAAGGGACGAAACTAGGATTAGAAGTTTCAACAGTGTGAGCCGAGGTCTGAAATGATTCATTGTGAAAAAGTGGATCCTCTACTCCAAATCTAGCGTTAAGTCTAGTAGGTACCTCAAAATTTTCATTAACAACAATTTCTCCTAATGAATTCATCGGGAGCATACGTGGATTTTGTATAACACTCAATGTTGGATTGACAGGGAGGCGAAAAGCCTGTAAGGAGTCCAAAACAATTCTAAATCCCTCCAAAGCGTCTATGCATCCAACTTCAAAAGCTACTTCATTATTGACTACTCCCTCAGGAGATCCTTCTGGTGAGTTAGGAGGCAAAGGTTGGTAACCTTCCGGATCTTTTTGGGGTAGCCCTTTCATCCTACTTGAATGTCGAAATCATATGTTTCTTGAGCCAAGTAGAGAATGAAGAAAATCTATTTTCGAATAGAGGAAACAAACAACACTCAAAAATCTAGGAATCAAACCAAGCAAACAAAGCTTCTTATTTCGAAGTCACTAGTTGGTGATGAAATCCAATGTCGTGAAATCATGACAAGAAGGGGTTGGGATAAGAGGGTGGAAAAGTTATGTTAATGACCTGCTTAACGGACTTACATCCTAGTACAAGCTCCCACACATAATCGTGGGTATACCCTCCAAGGAGCCTGAGTAATTTTGGCCAACGTCGATTCCAGGTACCATGAAGACTCATCCCTCCACAATAACCTTGTGTAAATACCCTAAAGAGATAGGCTACTAAGGTTACCAACTATAACAATAATTCCTGGAGAAACAGTTGACAGTTTGATCCACGTGCAAAGGCAGGGTATCTAGCCCGAAATCAACTCGAAAGGCTTCCACTCATAATTGTGGGTATACCTTCAAGCAACCCCCATAATACACACAATCTCTACACTAAGACCAACAAAGTAGGGTGAGACCAACAAAGTAGGGTGAGTAACTCTACTAGTCTTAATGCGACCTTATGTTTGATCCTTGTGTGAGAAGGGCTTCCTAGGACAAAATGCAACAATTGGATTTGAACTCTACCTACCATAAGATACTATTGTGTGTTTGGATGCTTTGGAGAGTGTGCCTTACAACCTATTCCAAAGCGCTATCCTAGCTAATGTTGGTAAAAAATATCCCTAGAAAATAAAAGTTGCTAATAAATTTTAAATTTACATTGTGTTTTAGAGGTTGTGTCTTACTCAAAAAGGGAGATGGAAGTGAAATTGTTGATGTTGTGACCTTGACCCAATAAAAATGAAAAAAGAGATGAATATGCAATTTTCAATTCAATGAACTTTAGTTACAGTAGGGAGAAGGTATTTCTTTTGAAGTAAAACAAGCTACCAATTGCAATTCCTTAACTCTGAATGAACACAATTCCAAACAATCATGAACTACAAATTTTCCAATTTCTTCTCTTTAAAAATATTTTGAATGTAAAAATTTTATTATGAGAGATTACTAAAAGAATAGGTGAATTCAGTTCTTCCTTTCCAAAACAAAATCAGAGATGTGATAACGGAAGGAAAATGTAATCCAAGAAAATCAATACATTCTCAACACAATTCCCAAATCAAATTCACAATGTAGACACGAACGAAATACACAAGAAAACCTTTTGACATAAGAAAGAAAAAAGTGTTTCTTAATCAACAACCAATATGACAAACAAAATGAATCCAAAGCTCAGAACAAACCAAAACCCCTTTGTCAAACAAGAACTCAGATCAGGATCTGAGATTATATCCTTGTGACAATGACCAAAAGTAAAAAACTCGCAAAATGAAAACAAAGACTTTCAATCCTTGAAAACCAATCAAAAGCAAGCTTTAAACTCAGGAATCAATCAATCATGGGCATAATAA
>ML788774.1:118330-162781 GCA_009831015.1 Picea engelmannii
TGAAGGGTCCATAATGGATGGGCTTGAGTTTCTTGCCTTCACCATTCAATCTCTCCTTTCTCATGTGAAGCCATACCTAGTCTCCAACCTAGAATTGATGATCAACCCTGTGTTTTTCATGCTGAGCTTTATATTATGCTTGAATTTTCTCCAATTGTTCCCTAACTGCTTGATGTACCTATTAGATCCTCTGAATGAACTTGCGGGATCTATTTTCATTTATTTCTTCACTTGAATCAACATCTCTCCAATACATCAAGTCCAAAGGGACCTTAGGAAAATACCCAAAACATGTCTCAAAATGAGAACACTGAGTGGAGGAATGTAAGGCTCGATTGTAAGCATGTTGTACATAAGGTATTTGTTCATCCCATAACTTTGGATGATTGTTGCAGTAGCCTCAAAGAAAAAGTACCACTATTTGGTTAACAACCTTTGTCTGTTTGTCGGTCTGTGGATGGAAAGAAATTCTCCTCTTCAAATTGATATCCATCATTCTCCCCAATTTTGTCCAAAAATCGCCAAGGAATCAAGTATCTCGATCCGAGAAAATGGAGGTGGGTAACCCAAATTGAACCTAAACATACTGAAAGAAGAGATTAACAGTTTTCTCAGCAGTGATCTCCTTTTTACATGGTATTAATCTACACATATTTTTGAACCTATCAACTACAACATAAAAATAGTCATGACCCCTTTTCGACATTAGTAAACCCCTACAAAATCCATGGAGATAGTTCCCCATGGATGGGATGGAACATGAAGTGGTGAGTATAGCCCCAGTTTTCTATTAGTGGGCTTACAAGTAGAACAAATCACACACCCTTTTACATATTTAGTTACAATTTCTTTCATCTGAGGCCAATAACAAAATCTATGCAGATGAGCCATAGTTTTTCCTACCCCAAAATGCCTAGACACAAGAGAAGTGTGAGCTTCTCATATTACATGGACTCGTTCACTTGTAGGAATACATAGATTTATAAGATGGTAGAGTAGTTTTCTCTGTAGACAATAGTTCTCTACCTGTGCACCATGGGTTAGCTTCTCAAATACTTCTTTAAAATATTCATCAACGACATATTGTTCCACATAGTTATCATGAGATAAAGACGCATTCTTCAAAATAATAGAAGCAGCAATAGAAGGTCTAGAAATCATATCATTTACCTTGTTACTCGTACCCTTTTTGTATTTGATTGCCAAATGAAATTGTTGTAGAAAACCCATCCATCTATAATGTCGAGATTGTTGCAGTTTGGTTTGTTCTTGGAGATATTGTAAGGTTTCATGATCTGTATGTATGATTGTTTCCTTCCCTAACAAGTAGTGCTTCCATTTCTTTACGTTTTTAACTAATGCATACAACTCTTTATCATATGTAGGAAAGTTAACAACACCTTGGTTAAAATTTTCAGAGTGGTAACAATTAGTCTTACGATATTGTATCAATACTGCACCCATGGCATATCCATTGGCATCTGTCTCGATCTCGAAAGGTTGTTGAAGATTCGGCAGTGCTAATACTGGTGTGGTACTGATATTTTCCTTCAAAGTGTAGAAATCTTTTTGTTGCTTTTGTCCCCACTAATGTTGTTCACACTAGTTAAAGCATGCAAAGGAGATGCTATAAAGGAGAAGTTCGAAATGAATCTCCTCCAGTACTAGAAAGCACCTAAGAAGCTCCATATTTCAATTACACTTTTGGGCTCATGCCAATTTACAATTTCATCAATCTTGGAAGGATCAATTTTCAATTGTCCTCCTCATACAATATGACCTAAGTATACAAGTGAAGTCTTACCAAATTCACATTTGGAAAATTTTACATACAACGTTTCCCTTTGCAAAGTATCCAATACTTTCTTTACATTCCTTACATGTTCATCCCAAGTCCCACTAAATATAAGAATGTCTTCTAAATATACAATCACAAAATCATCTAGAAATGGCATGAATACATCATTCATCACACACATGAAGGTTTCCAGAGAATTACAAAGCCCAAACGACGTAGCTAACCACTCAAACAATCCTTGTTTGGTTTTAAAGGCAGTTTTCCATGCATCCTGTTTTGCAATGTTAATCTGATGGTATCCACTGTGAAAATCCAACTTAGTGAAATAAACAATGTTCTTTAACTGATCAAGTAAATCATCTATACGAGGAAGAGGGTATCAATTTTTCACCATGATTTTATTTTAAGGCCCAGTAATCGACACACATTCTCCATGTGCCATCCTTATTTGGCACCATCACAATCAAATAAACATAAGGAGATGAGATGTGCTTGATGACCCTTTGATCCAATAAGCCTTGTGCATGCTTTTTTAGCTCTCTCATCTCTACAACTGACATCATGTACATGCCCACATTAAGAAGAGGAGAATCCTGCTGAAGATGTATTTCATGTTGGATTTCCCTCTTAGGACGTAATCCATCTAGTTCCTAGAAAATATAATCATACTTAGAAACAATATCAATTAATTATTTCTTATGAGAAGGATCACACCCTTGAAAAGCATCGGATGTTTTGACATCTTTTTCCCTTACGACCATGAGTACATATTTCTTATTAGTGTTTATGAGTCTCTTCATTTGTCCTATACTAACAAGTTTTTTGTTTACCCTCATGTTATGGGATATAACAATATATTCCACTCCCCCTTTAGTAAGGTGATATTGGTTCTCAAGATGAAAGAAGACTGCCTTTTTATCATAAAGATAATGACTCCCCAGCAATATGCCACATATATCAAGTGATACAACATCCAAATCCACTTCATCAATCAACTTTGAAGCAATAGTAAATCTGACCCTACATTGCTTGGTGACATTAAGTTTTGCTTTATCACATACCCAACCAAGAGGATAAGGCTTTGGATGTGGTTTATTTTCAAGACCCTTCTTTTTTACAAGTGCTTCAGATATCAAGTTTACTTGGGAACCTCGATCAAATAATGTATCGATCTTTGTGTGTTTAGATACAACTCTTATATGAAATAATTCATTCCTCTTTCTTTCATCATCATGAGATTCATTATTGGAATTTGAACTAGCATGAAGGGAATATTTACCTTGTACTCCAACAATTGTGATCTTTCCTTCGTCTCCTAAATCAGAACCAAGATCATGTTGCATTGTAGCAACGGTCTTTGTTTTCCCCTTTCCACCGAATTGTTTCGGTCTCTTCTCTGGATGTAGTTTCCAACATTGTTCATCATCATGACCATTATTCTTGCAATGAGTGGAAGATGGTTTTCCTTCTCTCTTTACAATGGTGGTCTTTTTTTCCTTCCTTTTAAACTTCTTAAACTACTTATGTGGGAGATTGGAAGTTTTCTTTGTGGGATATTCTTGAACATGCTTTCACATGTTCTCAAGGTGAGTGGCTTACACACAAACTTCGTCAAGACTGGTGGGGTTAAACAATAGTAAAGTATGATGAATATAACTATGAAGTGCGCCAATATACTTCATTAAACTTTCATAAGAATCCAAAGGAATTTTTAATGCAAGACATTTCTTCCTAAACTCTTCCATGAAACTTTGTACAGTTTGACATTTACTTTGTCTTAAAGTTTTCCATTCCATCATTGCTTTATGTGAATAACCCAATGGATAAAATTGATTCCTTATCGTTGATTTAAATTCTGACCATGAGGAAAGAATATTACCACACTTATGTCCTAAAGTTTTCTCTCCTAAAGAGAGTCGCGACATTCCAGAAATTTTTGGCATATTTATGAGAAAAATTTGCAAAACAATTGCGGTATATATCGAAAATTTCTGGAATGTCGCTGCCATCTTTTTTCTTCTCCGAAAAAAAAATATGCAAAAATAAAAAATATTTTCCCACAATGTCTTCCAGGGAAAGTGCTCTGATACCACTTGTTAAGAACCAAATACTTGCATACAGAAATACCACAAATATTCAGAGATCAACATAGAAAACCACAACTTTATTATAGAAACCCTTGAGGTAGGGCAACACCATACAATGGATCCTATTATGGAAGGGATCCTCTCCTGTTCACTTGCCTCTTCGAGGGGGAATCCTCCTATTGAGCTACCGCTCCAAATACAATAATTCTCTTCATGTCCCATTACATTGCTTGAAACTCTTTATATAGTGCTGCCATCACCTAAGAATATTCTAGAGGAGGAATATTCTAGAAGTAGAACCTTCTAAGAAGTCCTCTTACATTTATTATATCTAACTACTCATTTATAATATCTAACTACCACATTGGGCCTTATTTAATAATATAGTGAACCTAGTCCACCTTACATTGAATGGCCTCCACTATTATCACTATGGGCCCTCTGGGTCCCCACTACTACCTCTCTAGCTACCTAATAGTGGTTGGGCCTAGCCAGTCGCGGATGACTTGGATCTTGGCCGGATCCACATGTATGCCATGTTGATCAACGATGTAGCCCAGGTAATGGACCCTGTCCATGCCGAAGGAGCATTTTTCCAAGTTGGCGTATAGCTTGTGTTTCTGCAGGGTGTGAAGAACCTGTTGAATATGTTGCAAGTGTTTGGCCCAAGTCTTGTTGTAAATGAAAATGTCATCCATATACACCACTACAAAAGCATTGGTGAATGGTCACAGGATATCGTCCATCATCCTCATGAAAGTGGTTGGAGAATTTTTCAAACCAAAGGGCATGACCAACCATTCAAAAAGGCATTCCTTTGACTTGAAGGCGGTCTTCCATACATCTATATGTTCTATCGAGACCTGGTGGTAGCCAGAATTCAAATCAATCTTACTAAAGTATTTGGCCCTCGTGAGTTGATCAAGGAGGTTGTCGATTCAGGGAATCGGGTACCGGTTTTTTACTGTGATTTTATTCAGAGCCTGGTAATCAATGCAGAGTCATCAGGTTCCATGTTTCTTCTGTACCAGCACGATTGGGCTCTTGCAAGGTGATGAGTTGGGACGGATGTGCCCCTTGTGGAGCAGTTCTTAGATATGTTGCTTGATCTCATCATTCTCTAACAGAGAGTGGTGATAGACTGGCCCATTGGGAAGCAGTGCTTCGGGGGTCAGATCGATGGGGTTCTTAATCTGGTAGTGCAGAGGTACCTCAGTAGGTGAGGAGAAGATATCTAAGTATTCTTCCATGACCTTATCTACTTGCTTTTGTTGTGTGGAGAGGTCGCTCGCAGAGACCCTGGATGTGGTTATGATCTTTCACTTATTCTAAGAGTGAATCACGAAGAATACAAACTTCCCCATTTGAGAGATGACCTTCTTGCATTGCTTAGTAGAGATCAAGGAAATAGCACTAGTTGGGACTGCCTTAGGTATCTTGTACAATTTCCTGTTCAAAGTAATAATAACACTATGAGGCCTAGACTTATATATAGCATGACGTTTCCATAAATAAGGTTGGCCCAAAATAACATCACAAACTTCGAGAGGAGAAAAATCACACAATACCTCATCTTTGAAGGCTTTGATGTCGTACAACAGTCGGCACTGTTGGTTGACGCAGAGATTTCTTCCTTAGCAGATCCATCCAATGGTGTAGGGTTGTGGGTGTGGCGTTGTCGACAAGGGAAGCCACTTAACAACCTCTATTGAGATGAGGTTCTTTTGGCTATGGCTATCAACGATGAAGTGCAGTGGGGTGCCTTTTACCCACATCTGTGAATGGAAGAGGCGCAGGCTCTCCTTCTTCTGGCTCGTCTGGTTCACCAGGCTGGATCTTGGTGGCAGCAACGGTGGCATTGGGTTCTGCGTCAATGATCTGTCTTCCCCTTTCTGGTTCTGGCTCAGAGTCAGAACCTGCATCAAATTTAAAGGCTTTCACTTCGGCCACCATGATCTAGACTTTATGAGCAGAACGAAATGACTACAGATTATTAACAGGTGCTTAACACAAAATAACAGAGATACAGTAAAACTGGTTTTCTATTCAATAACGAAATAAGCTGAAACTGTAAAATGCAGCGGAAAAAAACTTGTTGGAATGGTGGTGGCTTATCTCTGAGAAGAGATGTGACGATTGCGCTCATTCGCAAGAAGATGATTACAATGAGGCTCTAAAGGCATTTTTACAATAAGCAGGAATGCCAAAAACCCTATACATCCAAAAACCTAACCCTAGGAGATGAAGCGCCAAAATTCATGTGGGCCCCGTTTGGGTAAGTTAGTACATCAACTTCCTGGAGTCGTAACTTTTGCATACGATCTTTGTTTTAGGTGTATGATAGCCCGTTGGAAAGGTATCATCGAGGAGATTCATTTGAGGTGAAATATCGAAGGAACTCCCATATTTCAAACATTCTTTCCCAAAAAAACATCGTTTAGGGCCTCAAAATGGCTCTGGAAGTGAAAACTATTAAAAATAGTAAATTACCAAAATTGCCAGAAAACTGTTTTGAGCCAGTTGGAAAAGGTGGGTGGCCACCGATATCCACCTAGATCAATCCTCCATCCTTAGGAAGAAATGGTTTCCATTGCATTGAGGTCCCCCATCAGATGAGGAAATTTTTGCTGAATTTGGCCTCGGGTGAGCCACTTTCCTTGGTGCAGGAGTTTCCCTGCTTTGATGACTCGATAAAGATGGATCTGTTGTTTTTGAGTGCCCTTGATCTGTGTGTCCAAAATATGATCATTAGATGCTTGTTGTATGCAGATGGGGTTGAGCTCTATTGGTGTCAGTTGTTCTACTACTTCTGAGGTGTCCAATAATGGTGGGAAATAAGGGCGAAGGAGATCCACGTTGAACACTGGGTGCAGGCCAAGGAAAGGAGGAATGTTGAGCTCAAAATAATTATCCCCCACGGTGGTGTATGACCCATAACATAGTGGGAAAAGCTTCTGATGGGGTCTTGTAAAGCATTCATTTTGCAAGTGTAACCAAACTTTGTCGCCCACCTGAAACTTATGTGGCACCCAATGTTGATCATGGCATTGTTTGTACTTTTCATTGGATTTATGTAGGATATCTTGAACCTGTTGGCGGATGTGTTGGATCTACTCAATGAACCAGGTGGCTTCATCAGCTTCAGTTGGAGCAGGATATGAGTCGGTCGAGGTGACTGCAAGGGGAAGTGCAACATATATGGGACCCAATGGTTGGAATCCCAATCCCACCTGAAAGGGGTTGTGGCCAGTTGAGCTATGCAGGGTTTAGTTGTAGCTATGGTGGACATAGGCAAGGCTCTCATCCCATGTGCGAGGGTTCTTTGAATTATACTTGCGAAGGATATGCGCAATCATTCAATTTACAACCTCGGTTTGGCCATCTGTCTGGGGGTTGAAAGTCGTGGATTTGGTGAGCTTGGTGTCCAGTAGTGACCAGAGGCTCGACCAGAATGTGCTGAGAAATCGACTGTCCTAATCTGAGACAATGGTTTGTGGAATTCCAAAATGTACGCAGACTCATTCAAAGAAGAGCTTGGCAGTGGCCTCTGTTGTGATGCTTTTCTTGCAAGCAACCAGAATCGCCATCTTAGAAAATCGATCAACCACCACAAAAACACAGTCATTTCCCCACTTGGTGGATGGGACACCCGACATGTAGTCCATTTAGATGGATTCCCATGGACCGTCAAGAGTAGGAAGAGGGGTCTACAGGCCTTGTTTCTTAGTGGTCAGTTTGGCAATAGCGCAGGCAATGCAGGACCTAATATACTTGTTGACCTCCTATCGAAGTTTCATCCAGTAGAAATGTTTCAGTAGCATCACCGCTATATTTTCGATGTTGAAGTGTCCTACCACCCGACTGTAGTGTGCTTCCCAGATCAGCTTCACTCGCTCGCTTAATGGAACATAGATATGGCCCAAACGACACAACAACCCATCCTGAAGATGGAAATTATCGACAACTGCGTTTGCACCCAACATTTTCTAGGTGGTGGTGAATTTTGGGTCTGTCTCATAGAGTTGGGGCCATCCAGAGGTCTCATGGCCATAAGATTCTAGCAACATGGTGAGTGTCGCAACTGGCGGTCTGTTGAGGCAATCAGCGACGCGATTGGTGTTTCTTGTTTTATACTTGATTTTGAGGTGGAATTTCTGCAAGTATGAGGACCACTTTTGATGGAGGTCATTCTGCAATTTTCCTTGTGTCTACACGAACTGAAGTTGCTTATGATCAGTGTGGATGATTGTCTCCTTCCCAAGAATGTAATGTCTCCACTAGTGGTAGGCTTGCACAATGGAGTACATTTATTTTTCGTAATTAGGGTACTTACGGAGAACATATGATAGTGTCTCACTATGATAGGCCATGGGGTGGCCGTGCTGAGTGAGAACGAAGCCCACAACATAGTTTGAATCATATGTCTCGATCTCAAAGGGTTGTTGCAAGTCTGGTAATGAAATTACTTGGGTTGAGCACAAGCGCTTCTTCAAATCAACGAACATTTTTTGTTGGTCCATCCCCACGCAAATTTCTCCTTACCACCACCCCTGGTTATTTGGATGAGGGCCCATGCAATTTGGGATAATCCCAACATGAACCTGTGGTAGAAATTGGCATGTCCCAAGAAACTCTGAAGCTCAGTGAGTGTGGTTGGGGCTAGAAAATCACATATGACTTGGATATTGACTAGATCCACATGTACGCCATGTTGATCAATGACGTAGCCCAGGTAATGGACCCTGTCCATGCTAAAGGATCATTTTTCCAAGTTGGTGTATAGCTTGTGTTTTCGTAGGGTGTGCAGAACCTGTTGAATATGTTGCAAGTGTTTGGCCCAAGTATTGTTGTAAATGAGAATTTCATCTAGATACACCACTACAAAATTATTGGTGAATGGTCACAGAATATCGTCCATCGTCCTCATGAAATTGGATGGAGCATTTGTCAAACCAAAGGGCATGACCAACCATTCAAAAAGGCCTTCCTTTGACTTGAAGGTGGTCTTCCATACATATGTATGTTCTATCGAGACCTGGTTGTAGCCAGACTTCAAATCAATCTTACTAAAGTATTTGGCCACCGTGAGTTGATGAAGGAGGTCATCGATTCGGGGAATCAGGTACTGGTTTCTGACTGTGATTTTATTCAGAGCCCGGTAATCAATGAAGAGTCACCAGTTTCCATATTTCTTATGTACCAGCACAATTGGGCTCCAGCAAGGTGATGAGCTGGGACGGATGTACCCCTTGTGGAGCAATTCTTGGATCTGTCACTTGATCTCTTCATTCTCTAACAGAGAGCGCCGATAGACTGGCTCATTGGGAAGTGGTGTGTCGGGGGTCAGATCGATGGCGTGCTTGACCTGGCAGTGAAGAGGTACCATGGTAGGTGAGGAGAAGATATCTGAGTATTCTTCCATGACCTTATCTAATTGCTTTTGCTGTGTGGAGAGGTTGGACGCAGAGACCTTGGATGTGGTTGTGATCTTTAGCTTATTCTGAGAGTGAATCACAAAGAAGACAAACTTCCCTGTCTGAGAGATGACCTTCCTGCATTGATTAGCAGATATCAAGGAAATAAAACTAGGTGGGACTGCCTCGGGTATCCTATACAATTTCCTGTTCAAAGTAATAATAACACTACAAGGCCTATACTCATATACAACATGATGTTTCCATAAATAAGTTTGGCCCAAAAGAACATCACAAACTTCGAGAGGAGCAACATCATACAATACCTCGTCTTTGAAGGGCTTGATGTCGTATGACAGTCTCCACTGTTGGCTGACGCGGAGATCGCTTCCTTAGAGAAGCCATCCAATGGTGTAGGGTTATGGGTGTGTTGTTGTTGGCAAGGCCAGCTACTTGACGACCTCTGTTGAGATGATGTTCTTCTGGCTAACGCTATCAATGATGAAGTGTAACGGGGTGCCTTTTACCCACATTTGTGAATGAAAGAGGTGCTCTCCTTCTTCTGGCTCGTCTGGTTCACCAGGCTGGAGTTTGGTGGTAGCAACGGTGGAACTGGGTTCCGCATCAATGATCCATCTTCCCCTTTCTGGTTCTGGCTCAGAGTCATAATTCGCATTTTATTCAAAGGCTTTCACTTCGGCCACCAGTGATTGTTTTGAGCGATAGTCAGCAGTGTTATGCCAAGGGCTCTTATGGAAGTCGCACCACTTCCCAGTATCTTTCTTTGTCTTTCCAGTGTCCTAATTCATTTGCGGATTGGACTGGTTGTCCTAATACTGTCCATATTTTCTCTATCCTTTGTTCTATGGGTTGGGGTCACCCTTTCCTCGCTGTTGTTGTGAGGGGTTCCCAGGCCCCGTTTGGGTAAGTTAGTACATCAACTTCTCGGGGTCGTAACGTTTTCATACGATCTTCATTTTAGGCATATGATAGCCCATTGGAAAGGTATCATCGAGGAGATTCATTTTAGGCTCAATATTGAACAAGTTTCATATTGCAAACCTTTTTTCCCAAAAAACATCGTTTAGGGCCTCAAAATGGCTCCAGAAGTGAAAACTGCTAAAAATAGTAAATTACCAAAATTGCCAGAAAACTATTTTGAGCCAGTTGGAAAAGGTGGGTGGCCACCAATATCCACCTGGATCACACCAGTGATTTCTTTGAGTGGTAGTCAGCATTGTTATTCCAAGGGATCTTATGGAAGTCACACCACTTCTCGGTATATTTCTTTGTCTTTCTAGTGTCCTTTGCTTGTGGCTTGGACTGGTTGTCCTGATACTGTCCATATTTGCTCTGTCCTTTGTTCTATGGGTTGGGGCCACCCTTTCCTGGCTTTTGTTGTGAGGGATTTCGCGTCTTTTGTTTGATCTTCTGCTCGATTTTGACGGCATATCGGTAGGCCGCACCCAAGGATGAGATGTCCAGAAATTCCATTTCAGTCTGGATGTATATATGTAGAGCATCGCGATACTTGAGCACTAGATGTCGCTCTAAATATTTGATACCCAACTTGGTGCGCAAGGTATGGAATATATTTGTGAAATCTGGCACTGCTTGGTCTCTTTCTTATTGCAGTGTCGTCCATTTGGTATACAAGTCGTCATAACTTCCGACAGGGTAGTATTGTTCCTTAATAGCATCCCTGAAGGATTCCCAGGTGGTCGTGACTGTAAATAATGAGGGTTCCTTTGTTTCCTTTTTCTCACAGAAAGTTTCCCACCAATCTTTGGCATGGGTAACGTCTTTGAGGAGCGCAAAAGTAATATTTTCTCTATTCGAAAAGTTATGGACAGAAAAATACCCTTCTAGTAGATTCAACCACTTGTCTACAACATATACATCTATCTGAACTTCAAATATAGTAATATCTAAGTTCATTTGTACCTTGAAGGGGGCGGTGCCTCCGCTCGAAGAAGATGAGTCGCTTGTTGGTAGCCGCCGAAGGATTTTCGCGAAACTATCCATCATCTCATTCCTCTATTGTGTGAGGGCTTCCTCAATAAACAGTTTGAAAGGATATCTTGTCCTGTCATCTTTATTTTCTCCTGCCATGAGAGGTCACTTGGGCATGCAAGATCTTTTTTCCTCAAGAGAAACAAGCTCGAGACCCAACTCTTTGTACTCCAACGTCGTTGGGGGCATGCATTAAGACGACAAGGAGCAGACCGCTCTAATACCATTGATCCAGATTTTATGAGCAGAACGAAATGACTATAGATTATTAACAGGTGCTTAACACAAAATAACAAAGATACAGTAAAATTAGTTTTCTATTCAATAAGGAAATAAGCTGAAACTGTAAAATGCAGCGGAAACAAGCTTGTTGGAATGGTGGCGGCTTATCTCTGAGAAGAGATGTGACGGTTGTGCTCATTCACAAGAAGATGATTACAATGAGGATCTGAAGGAATTTTTACAATAAACAGGAATTCCAAAAAACCCTATACATCCAAAAACCTAACCCTAGGGGATGAAGCGCCAAAAGTCATGTGGACCCCATTTGGGTAAGTTAGTACATCAACTTCCCGGGGTCGTAACTTTTGCATACAATTTCCATTTTAGGCATATGATAGCCCGTTGGAAAGGTATCATTGAGGAGATTCATTTTGGGGGAAATATCATAGGAAATTTTATATTTCTCCCCATTTTCCCAAAAAACATCATTTAGGGCCTCAAAACGGCTCTGGAAGTGAAAAACTGCTAAAAATAGTAAATTACCAAAATTGCCAGAAAATTGTTTTGAGCCAGTTGGAAAAGGTGGGTGGTGACTGATATCCATCAGGATCATATGCGGATTTCCTAAATCCCTAAACAACATCCAGGTGTATATTGGTGGCTTCCCACCTTTTCCAACTTGCTTATTTTGGAGTTTTCATGTCAGTACATATTTATGTACTTCCAGGACCGTTTTGCGGATCTAAACATTTTTTTCTTGCATTTCCATAGTAAAAATAGAGATAGAGTTAGATTTTTATGGCATGATGTGTATTTCTTGAAAATACCTTTCCAACGGGCTATCACACGCCTAAAACGGAGATCGTATGCAAAAGTTACGACTTCGAGAAGTTAATGTACTAACTTACTCCAACGGGGCCCATATTACTTTTGGTGCTTCATCTCCTAGGGTTAGGTTTTTGGATGTCTAGGGTTTTGGAATTCCTGTTTACCATAAAAATTCCTTTAGAACCTCATTGTAATGATATTCTTGCGAATGAGCATATTCGTCATATCTCTTCTCAGAGATAAAGCTGCCACCATTCCAGCGAGTCTTGCACTCTGTATTTTTACAGTCTCTGTACATTTATTTCATTAATAGAAATCATGTATTGTTGTATTTCTCTATTTCTAGAATTTTTATGTCTATTTCATTGTAATATATATGCTTTCATTTCATTCGGAAAATAATCTGGATCAGTGGTATCAGAGCAGGCTGCTCTTCATCGTTTTTCAATGCATGTCCCTGACGAGGTCCGAGTATAGCAAGTTGTGTCTCGAGCTTGTCTCTCTTGAGGAAAATCACTCTCACATGCCCAAGAAACCTTCTATTGCGGAAGAAAAGAAAAATGATGGAGCAGAATATTCTATTCACCTATTTCTTGACCAATCTCTTGCCTAACAGAGGAGCGAAATGATGGAGAATTTTTCCCACATCCTTCAATGTCTGTCGATAGTAACAAACACATATTCATCAAGTGGCCACTTTGGAGGAACCTATCCCTTCAAGGTACAAGTTAATTTTGATATTCTCGTATTTGAAGGTCAGATAGATGCGGACGCCTTAGAAAAATGGTTGAATCTGCTAGAAGGTTATTTCTCTATTCATAATTTTTCCAACAGGGAAAAGACCACCTTCACACTCCTCAAGGCTCTCCCCCATGTCAAACATTGGTGGGAAACTTACTGGGAGAAAATTTCCACAGAGGAATATGAAATGTATCGAGTTGAGCCCACTTGGTATTTTTTTGTGGATGCGGTCAAGGAAAAATACTACCGTGTTGATAACTATGAAGACAAATACATGAGATGGACCACACTACGGAAAGAGAAAATCCAAACAGTGTTGAATTTTACAAATACTTTCCATACCTTGCGCACCAAGATTGATATCAAAGAATATGAGTTTCATCTGGTTCTGAAATACCCTGAGGCTCTACATAGGTACATCCAAACTGAAATGGATTTGTTGAACATCTCATCATTAAGAGTTGCATATCGATATGTTGTCAAAATCGAGGAGAAATTTAGGCACCAGAAAAAATGGGAGTTTGGGTCTGCAAATCTCCAACAACCAAAGCATGGTAAAGATGTCCCTAACCAACATCCTTCTGAAAACCAGTCCAAGACACAAGAAAATAAGGGTAAAGGAAAGATGAAGAATGACACTAGGAAGTGGTGTGACTTCCACAAAATCCTCTAGCACAACACCGATGAATGTCGCTCGAAACAGTCATTGGTGGTTGAGGTCAAAGACAAGAAGCCAAACCCGGATTCAAAATCAGATCCATAAAATATTGAGAACATACAAATCATCGACGCAGACCCTACTTCTAATTTCGCGATCAAAACAATTCAACCAAAAAAACCAATAGATCCTAAAGAGGGGGAGCGCCTCTTCCATTCACAGATGTAGGTGAAAGGGACTCTTTTGCATTTCATTGTTGATAGCGGTAGACAGAAGAACCTCATCTCAGTTGAGGTCGTCAAACAATTGGGGTTGTCGACATAACCACACCCATAGCCATATAACAATGGGTGGCTTCACTAGGGACAAGATCTCTGTGTCAACCAACAATGCAACCTGTCCTATGGTATCCAACCCTTCAAGGAAGAGGTAGTGTGTGATTTTTCCCCTCTTGATGTTTGTGATGTTGTTTTGGGCCAACTGTATATGTGGAAACATCATGTTTTTTATGAGTCTCAACCCAATAGTGTCATTATTACTCTGGGGGGGTCAACTCTATAGGATACTAGAGGTAGTTCTAACTATTGTTCCACCAAAAATGTGTTGCAAGGTAATCTCTCATACTGAAAAATTAATCCTCTTCACATTATATTCAAAGGATGCATAGAAGGCCACTACAACCACTACAGCCTCAAACATATTGCAGAAGAGGAAGAAGATATTGTGTCTTCACCTACAATGGTTCCTACACAATGCCTCGTCAATACTAGAAACAACAAGTTGGTGGAACATATTCAACCCCGCCAGCAATAGGTTTGTGACAGCCTTCCGCAACGCAAATTCTCCAACAAGTCACGCAGCTCACCAAGATTCAAATTTAGAAAACACTTTCCCCTCTTCTTCGAGCACTCAACGCAATGGATACCATTGCTTCCTAAGCAGGGAGGATTGATCTAGGTGGAAATTGGTGGCCACCCACCTGTTCCAAACTCCAACTGGCTCATCTTGACAGTTTTGAGTTCAACATGTTTCTCTGTAATGGGGACATTTCTTTTTAATTGTGGGTTCTTCACTTATGGGGTTGTCCTGAAGCCCTACATAGCATCTAGGTGGATATTAGTGGTCGCCCACCTATTCCAACTGGATTATTTTGGAATTTTTCATGTCAGTACATCTTTATGTACTTCTAGGGTTGTTTTGGGGCTCTAAATAGATTTTTCTTGGCTTGCCACAATCAAAATGTAGACAGAATCAGATGTTGACAACATAATGCATATTTCTTGAAAAGACCTTTCCAACAGCCTATCACACGCTTAAAACGAAGATAGTATGAAAAAGTTACGACCCAAGTAAGTTAATGTACTAACTTACCCCAACGGGGCCCACATGACTTTTAGCGCTTCATCTCCTAGGGTTTGGTTTTTGGATTTCTAGGGTTTTTTCATTCATGTTTATCATAAAAATGCCTTCAGAGCCTCATTGTAATGACTTTCTTGCAAATGAGTGTAGTCATCACATCTCTTCTCAGAGATAAAGTTGCCACCATTCTAGCGAGTCTTACACTCTGTATTTTTACAGCCTATGTACATTTCTTTCATTAATAGAAATCATGCATTGTTGTATTTCTCTATTTCTGGCAATTTTTATGTGTATTTCATTTTAATATATCTGTTTCATTTTGTTCCGAAAATAATCTGGATCAGGTGGAAACAAAGGCTTACTCCCGAGATCCCAACTAGTCATTTCAAAGCTCACCAACTATAATCCCTTGAATAAACACATGGAGTTATTCCAATTGAAAGGCTATAATTGTACAAGGGATGCACTAAAGGAACAATATTTCCTACAATAGTCAAAATCAATAGGAGAATATGATTAGCATTTAGGATGATTTTTCTAAAGAATCAATATCGAAAATGGATATAGATTTAGTGAAACATGATCAATACACAATTGATGAAGAAGTATATAATATTCTTCTTGGGGGATGTGAGACTATAGGCTATGTGGGACACTAGGAAGGGTACACCCCTTCCTTCACCACTAAAAATAAGGAGGTCGCTCCATAATTTTAGTATGTTATTTAAATTCATCCAACTCTTTGGAAACAACCATTGCCAGTCCAGTTGAGCAGGGTGTTCCATAATAAATGTTAGAATGTAGTCAACATCAGTCAATTATATTGTAAAAATCCCTCGTCGGTATGGTTGAGTAGGTGTTGCATAATAAACTATTAGTAGTTTAATTCCATAGTATAAATTTCCATTGTAACAACTAATAACATTGAGGAAAAATTTTCCTTGCAAAATAAAGGGCGCTCCTCTCTTACTGAATAATGTGATGGTTTTTTTTGTTCTAATTCTTCTTCTCTATTTTATGTATATTTGTTTTTTCTACTTTTCATTATCTAATTTTATGTTCTTCACTGTGCACTTAGTTTGTTGGGTGTGTTTTTCAGTTATGAATCGTAGATCAATTGCTATTAGAGCTTGGATCTTCACACGCTTCTGCTTGACATCAAGAATTAGACGGGAAGCCATAAACTAGTTCAAAAAAAAAATGTTTCTATGTGTTTGTGTCTCATCTTGCAATGCTTGTCATCGGGGTTCCATACTCCCTCCTCGATGTTTCTCTACACACCATTATTAGGGTGTTCTTGTACACCCTTATCGAGGACTTTCTAGTGCGCCCTTCTCAGGGATTTCCAATGTTCCCTCT
The DNA here is from genome assembly GCA_009831015.1 of Picea engelmannii. Classification (NCBI taxonomy): domain Eukaryota; kingdom Viridiplantae; phylum Streptophyta; class Pinopsida; order Pinales; family Pinaceae; genus Picea; species Picea engelmannii. The sequence continues at coordinate 134,810 of ML788774.1, forward strand.
TTACAAGGTATTAGTATTCCCTTCTCATGGATTTTCTAGTGGTCCCTTCTCAGGGATTTTTCAATGCATCCTTTTTCCCATAATTTAAGTGTGATATTTTCTTAGAGTCCTTAGTGTTCCCTCTTCTCATCATTTCAGTGTGCTCTTGTTACCATTTTTTATTACACCCAACAATTTTATGATGGTGCGCATATCTTTTGGGAGGCGTCTCTTAAGGTTGCACTAGTTGGTTGATGAAAATCATATTGGATCATATTAAGGAACCATCCATCGAGGAATCATTGTCCAATGCATATACCCCAATTCATGATTTATCTCTTTCCCTTCATGAGTTACTCAGTCTACAGCGACAACGAGCTCCAACACCCATGCAACGCAATACATGTTTTCAACTGCCCAAGTTTTCGAGCCAAATGAATGGTGAGACTGTAGATTCCTGGATCCATAGTTTCTCCACCTACTTCAAGACATGTCACGAGATGGACGAGGACATGAAGCTTCAGATTGCTATCCTACAATTGGATGGCATTGCACAAGCTTGGTGGGATACTTAGATTGAGAATCACACATTGATCATTGAGATTGGAGAGATAGTAGCCAGAATGCCCACATGCCTCATGTCTTGGGATGAATTTTTCCAAGCATTAAGAGAATGCTTCTATCCACGGGGATATTGCTAGAATATCCTTGATAAATGGTTGCATCTTCAAAAACTCTCCAATCAATCAGTATATATTTAGATCGATGTCTTATGCAAGATTCACATCCAATTGCACATTTAATATTTGAAAGAGGTAATAATTGTTAAATTTAATTATGGTTTGTTATTGGTTTTCCTTTTTGAACTTGATTTATTTGACAAACCTTCCTTTGACAAGGCATTTCTTCAGGCCTTGGTCATGGAATGTAAAGTGTCTCCTTAAATCCACTCTCCTCCAACCCGATTTTTCCTTTTACTGCTAGTCCTTCGCATACTAGACATTCCCTTGTTTCCCCAGCTTTCACATCCACACCCAAAAATGTGCCTTGGTGTACGTTTCATAAGATCAACTTGCATGCATCTGCAAACATCTAGGCACTTAAGAACATCCGCACAAACAACAATATATTTTCCGAGGTCACTTAACTAAATTCCATTGACCATTATGAAGTAGTATCTCTCGACAATCCTATCGAAGTTGATCCCTCTCTTATCTTGATGAGAACCCGACATCTCCAATGTACTCATGTTTACACATAATTGTCATATTAATCATGAGTTGGCTACTCTCATCTTGGACAACGGGAGCCAAAAGAACCTTCAAGCCCAGAACTTATTTCAATGCCTTAACCTCCCCACCACTCCGCACCCGGCCCCATACTAGCTCGACTGAGTACAAAAGGAAGGCCCTTTGTCTCATTCTCTCCTAGTTTTGTGAGGTGACCTTTTCTATTGTCCCTTTATGGGATATTTTTGTGTTTTATGTCTCTCCTCTTGATTGTATTGATTTTTTACTTGGCCTTCCCTACTAAAAGTCCTGACACACTATCTATTTAAGTGTGATATTTTCTTAGAGTCCTTAGTGTTCCCTCTTCTCATCATTTTAGTGTGGTCTTGTTACCGGTTTTTATTGCACCCAACAATTTTATGATGGTGCGCATAGATTTTGGGAGGCATCTCTTAAGGATGCACTAGTTGGTTGATGAAAATCATATTGGATCATATTAAGGAACCATCCATTGAGGAATCGGTGTCCAATGCATATACCCCAATTCATGATTTATCTCTTGCCCTTCATGAGTTACTCAGTCTACAGCAACAATGAGCTCCAACACCCATGCAACTCAATACATGTTTTCAATTGCCCAAGTTTTCGAGCCAAATGAATGGTGAGACTGTAGATTCCTAGATCCATAGTTTCTCCACCTACTTCAAGACATGTACCAAGATGGACAAGGACATGAAGCTTCATATCACTAGCCTACAATTGGATGGCATTGTGCAAGCTTAGTAGGATACTTATATTGAGAATCACACATTGATCATCGATATTGGCGAGATAGTAGCCACAATGCCCACACACCTCATGTCTTGGGATGAATTTTTCCAAGCATTAAAAGAATTCTTCTATCCCTAGGGATATTTCCAAAATATATTTGATAAATGGCTACGTCTCTAAAAATTCTCCAATCAATCAGTATAGAGTTACATCGATGTCTTGTGCAAGTTGCACATACAATTGCACATTTAATATTTGAAAGAGGTACTAATTGTTAAATTTAATTTTGGTTTGTTATTGGTTTTCCGCTTTGAACTTGATTTATTTGACATTCCTTCCTTCGACAAGGCCTTTCTTCGGGCCTTGGTCATGGAACGTAAAGTGCCTCCTTAAATCCACTCTCCTCCAACCCGATTTCTCCTTCTACTGCTAGTCCTTTGCATACTAGGCATTCCCTTGTTTCCCCGGCTTTCACATCCACACCCAGAAATGTGCCTTGGTGTATCTTTCATAGGACCAACTCGCATGCATCTGCAAACTTCTGAGAACTTAATAAAATCCGTACTAACAAGAATCTATTTTCCGAGGTCGCTTAACCATATTTCACTGACCATTCTGAAGTAGTATCTCTCGACAATCCTACCGAAGTTGATCCCTCTCTTATCTTGATGAGAACCCGACATCTCCAATGTACCCATGTTTACACATAATTTTCATATTAATCATGAGTTGGATACTCTCATCTTGGACAATGGAAGCCAAAAGAACCTTGTGGCCCAGAACTTGTTCCAAGGCCTTAAGCTCCCCACCACTCTACACCTGACCCCATACCAACTCGGCTGAGTACAAAAGGAAGGCCTTTGTCTCATTGTATCCTAGTGTTGTGAGGTGACCTTTGTTATTGGCCCTTTTTGGGATATCGTTGTGTTTGATGTCTCTCCTCTTGATTGTACCGATTTTTTACTTGGCCTTCCCTACCAACAGTCCTGACACATTGTCTATCATGCTAAATCTCATCAATACCACTTGCAACATGAGGGTAACACCTATGTGCTTAATTCTTCTTCTCTTAAATCCACCCAATCTATTACTAACCAAGAGACCCTTGTTACGAGGAAAATATCTCTATGGCTAGGGGTAAACCACAACAGATGGGAATGAGTGCAGAAATCATCTTTATTCTCAAGTATGCCATATAAACAAATATGTTAGCAAGACAAGATAAAAGGCCTACCTTATCCAGACGTTCGACGAAGTCCATCATTGAGCACTTGACCCAAAGAAATACACCGGCAATTAGTCCTCAAGAACCAAGCAATGCAAGCATATGGTGATAATATATAATGTTAGTACATTCAATAGAATAATCCATCAACATTCATAACAAATACACCCATGGAATAATAATTCAAATATTTGCAAGATATCAATTGGACGAGAAAAAAGTATTTCTATTCAGATATAATCAGTGGAAGTGAATAAGTTACAGACTTTTGTGTCAGCACAGTTTGGAACCAAGAAACTAAGTTCCTTCCAGCCAGGCCTCCACCACTTCAATCCTCCACCAAAGGAAAGCTCATATAAGAGAGACAATGAATTTCTCAATCAGTAAAGGAAGAGCTTGGGGGATGAACACTATGTTCATACTTAAAGGATAAAGGGATGCAGACTCAATGTGAAGTGAATAATTCGTCGAGAGTAACTTTTCTCTCAAAATTGAATTATTTCTCTTATTTTCCATAGCTTGGAATTGACCCATTTATAGCCTTCAAGTGGAACTGAAGGGCCGAGTCAGAACGTTTCCAGTATATGGAAGGTCAAGGATCATTGATCTCATGACATGACATGGAAACCCGACACTATTTTTCAATTTTTGGCACATTTCCCTATGTACGTGGGTTGTATTGGTGCAACCTGCGTATACGCATGTTGTATAGTAGGCAAGGTGCGTATATGTGGAAAAATTGTATTTTTAGCTCTGGGATTTGCAAAAAGAGATTACAAGTCTGCATAAGGAAATGGAAAAAGGCCTTATGTGCAAGATTACATGGGGTGAGGAAAATCTTGATATACCAGATGCCCCCTAATGTGTGAGGTCAGAAGAGTATCTCCGATGGCCAAAATACATTATAGAAACCCGTAAGTGAAGTAATGGGGACTCATATGGAAGAACTAGTTTCTCATTACAATCTATACTGACTTTGAATTACACTGTAGATCCATGTGAAAATATACCAAACAATTGTCCATGGCCATGAATAGGAAAATACAAATGTGGTTACATTCCAAAGGTTTTCATAGTCACGAACAAGTCCCAGTAAAGCCAGTCTCAAAATCAATCTGAAGATATATGTATACAATGGAGTACAATATGATCTCCCATGATCACTGAAGTCACACATGTACTGGTCCAGTGAAAAGGAAGCAACAGCTCAAGAAAGTTGCAGCTACATATTGATGTCTTCAAGTCTTCTACACAATCCGCCAAAGGTGCAAGTATACATCGTGTGAATAAAGGAGTTGAGGTCGAACACAATGAGACTTCATTTGATTATCGGTCATTGAGGTATACGATTAAAAAACGTGAGACAGCCTATCAATGATGAAAGTAGGTATCAAGGCATTGAGTACATTCTTACAAGTGTGAATAAATGAGTTGGGGTCGAACACTTGAAGAATCCATCGATCAAGAGACATTGATGTATTCCCAATTGTCGAAGGGGAGAGAACCTTCCACTAATGACTGCAAGCCTCTAGGTACTCATGGGACTCTAGGCCTAGTTTCCAGAATAGATGAGCTGAAGTCGATGGAAGGAGACCCGATAAAAGGAGAGAATTAAGGCATCTATCATCACTCAGCACGAGGTACAAAGCAGGAGCTTGATGATTTGGAGGAAATCGGACAAAGAACATGTTCATGAACCAACAACCCTGTGTGTCTTTCGTTTGTGCCAAGTGCAAGTGGTACACAAAAAAGACCCTATGAATAGAAGTCAATGAGGAAAACTACTAACAAAGGCGAGGAAACCACCAATAAGGCTAATGGAATCCAAGACATTGCACGAATCCTAATGTGTTAATAGATTTCTTGCCATTGAACACAAGGCAAACCACCCAATCAATGACCAATGATGAAATGTTGTCTTTTGGGTTCAAGGTTACCTACCAATGAGGAAAGTAGGACCAGGGTGTGTAATAGGACTACAGCTTCATGTGATTCTTAGACAAACTAAGGGTATGGTCGACATGAAAAGTTAGGAGTTCTGAGGAATGGCCAACATAGGTTGATAGACATCCTTTGAACAAGAGCATGAGACATATGGAAGACTCTGGCAGCATAGACTCAATGATGAAACCATGAGATGCAGGAGGCATCAATCAAACTCTCCATAGGGACTGGAAGAGTAACCAGTCGGGGGATAAAACTCTCTGTAACGAGCTCAACTTCCTAAGGCCCTGCTAAACCCAAAATTATGATGAAAAGTGGACTCAATAAATGTGTGCTATGTTCAAAGGCGACACGATTGCTGCCAATATAAGATAATACTCCCTTCCCACCCGTTTTGTTTTTTTTTCATATTCAAATGAATGTTATTATACAGACGAGGAAATGAGTGTCGCAAGTAAGAAAGACTAGTTCCAGCAATGGAACATACCTATTCTCAATGCAAGGAGGTGCATGTGGGAGATGGAGACTCAAGGGAATGTTCTCTCCTGGGTATAGGGTGTCAAGTTGCAAAGGATATAAACGAGGCTCTGTTTGGTTGAGGATGCAAAACTGTTGAGGCAAATGGTTTATAACACAAAGCGAGAATCGGCTATAGGCTCAATACTGCAAGAAAGGGCATGAGATGCAATCACAAATTAATGCCAAAATATGTCCTTTTTCGTAATCTTAGTCTACTTGGTGTGAAAAAGAATAAAATTGTACCAAATAGACGTCCTTTCAAATCCAATTTATGAGTGTGAAAGAGACAAGTTCACTCAACAATCTTTTCCATTTTTCAAAACGAGTCAGAAAAGAGCTTAAATCAAACTCAGTTGGGAGTCCTCTAGGAATAGGTCAGCATGTTTATGAATGAGAAATGAGGCTCATCATAAAGTCATGTATTAGCTATAAGGGATTCTCAGTTTTACAGAAAAAAATCTCTGCATGGGAACCAAATGGAGCAGAGGATCTAACTAGGGTATCCATTCAAATTCCTTTGTTGGTTCTATAATACCATCTTCCAACATTCTCTCAATTTTTTCTTTCACTTTCTGCTTATTTATTGGATTTAATCGATAAGGTCTCTGTCTGACAGATCTAGCCTCAGGTTTGAGAGGTATCTTGAGCTCTCCTAATTCTCCTGCTATGCTTTTCATCTATGTAAATTTTTTTGGGAAGAGGTCATTGTATTCATGTAGTAGCTCTATTATCCTTTCTACTATTTTTTCATCCTAGTAGTCTCCAATACTTGCGATTTTAGGATTATCAGTTGTGCCAATGTTGACTTTCTTCACCTTGATTGGAAAAACAAATACTTCTGACTCCAAACCTGGACCTTCCACCTCTCTTTGTCCTTCAAGTTCTATAATATGAATATTGCACCGGTCATCTTCATCTGGTGCTTCTTCATGCATATGATAGCATGACAGTAGTTCTTTCATTGTTTGTATATTATGTTGTTGGTATTGTTTGTATATTATGTTGTTGGTATTCTATCATGATTTCAACCTCTGGTTCATCAATAAATATCACACCTCTTATCTGTTTAAGTGTTGAATCCATGTCGGGGTTCTCATTTTCAAATGAGAAGGCTACTATAAATTTTGTTGTAATGTTGTCCATTTTGCGGTTCCTGGTCTACATACCAGTTTTCTGGAATTCCTTCCAATGTGTGGATGAAGTGATGAGGACATTCCTCTGGTGGTGTCATCCTCCATAGTGTTCTTCATTTCTCCACATGTTTTGTTGGTGTTCATTTTCCACCATATCTCTGCATTTTAGTGTTTCCCTGTTCTACGCTGAATCTGATGCGCAGTAACCTCTTACATTGGTACCAGTCCTTAATTGTTTCTTTGTGCACACCCCACCATATTGCATGTGTTTCCTTGAGTGAAATGTCCAAGGATAAGAGCCTTTGATTATATAACACTTTGTCCTCGTATCTTGTTAGTAACTCCTCTAAGTCATTCACCCCATGAAAACTAGGAGGTTCTCTTATCTCTGTACCCACCCAACTTACTGCGTGGTCTATTCTTGTGCACCTTCTTGTAGAAACTTCATGTAATCTCTGTTGCCAATTATCCAAACCTGTATCTGAGTCAGACGCACATGATGTGATACCCCTCCAGCCGAGTACCCCATCTGCAGTTGGGTTAACATAATCTTCTTCATGTGCAGTGGTTATGTATAACTAGTTGATTTCCTCCAGATCTAAGCAAGTGGGATCTACAAACCTTTATCCTTCTAATGGATCTAGTGGTGCAATGAATCTGTATTATCCTGATTCAAATGCCATATTCCTTTTCTTCAATTTAATTATGGCCTGGTTATCAAATTCCCAATCTAGTCCAAGCAATGTTGGATAAAGTTTTGTTCCATCCACTATTTCTATCACCTCAAAGTCTTCCTTAGTGTGCACTCCATCGAGATATACTATCACCCCTTTTAGCCTTCCAATTAGAAGAACTCTATGTTGGTTTTCTACTTTCATTTGGACAGGTGAGTAACCTATTGTGGGATTTCCCATACATTTCCATGTCTTCTTAGGTAAAATGTTGACCTCAGAGCCTAAGTACAATATAATGTCTCTGATATTGAAATCCCTGATGTTAGCATTCAATCTGCATTCCCTGCTTGTCCTCCTTCTTGAATGGAGGTGATTAACTGTCTTTTGATCTAACTTCCCATCTACCTCTGTGTTACATCTTTCTAAGATATATTGCAAAACTTTAACAGATGATGGATTATTCAGTAGCTTAACGCATGATTGCAGAAAAATATTTATGGTACTTACTTGCTCTACAGATTGTGTTTCACTGGTGTGGTCCATTTAGGAGGGAATTTCATACATTGGTATGTTTTGAGTGTGTTGCACGGTTGATGTAGATGCAACATATTGCTTGAGTAACTCTTGTCTTTCCTCCTTCATAATTCTTTTTTCTTTCCCCGCATCGAACTATTTTTGTGGTTCAATATTCTTCTTCACCCATTGGTGTTGCATTGGCTCATGTCTTACTATGTAAGCTCCTATCTTAGCTCCTCCACGTGTGACTATGTTGAAGTTCATCTCATCATCTCTGGCTTCTACAAAAATCCATAGTACATTCTGGTTTTTTTTATTTCTCTTTTCTTGAATCTTCCCCAATAATGTTGGGCAGTCTTATGTGTCATGGTCTGTTGCGCAACAATACATGCATGTCACAGGTGAGAGTGGAAACTATCTTGCATAATGTCCTGGATATTGAAATTTATGACATACTACTGGACCTCTGCCTCTTTCGAATCCTCCTCTACCTCATCCTCCACCTATGTATCCACCTCAATCTCCTCGTGGTGTGTTGTACTAAGGTACCTAATTATACTGCGTGAGGTTATATTGTGGTTGTGCAGTGTTATATTGTGGTTACATAGTGTTGTATTGTTGTTGCACATTATTAAATGGAGGTTGTGTTGGCATCCACCAATGATTTTCGATTCATTTTACAATCAAAGTTCTCACAAAGAGATTGTGTCTTTATGTAGCTGCCATCACCTTTCATTTGTAAATATTTATGTTTCTGAGTTTTGAAGCAATGATTGGGTTAAGATTACCTTATTGAGTTTTTGTTTGCATTTTTGTTTGTTTTGTTTTAAATTCATGACTGTAACCATGAATTTAAATATAAAACTTGGTCATGGTTACAAATATTTTACCTTAGAAATATCGTTTTAGAAGGCACCCATATATGGTTTAAACTCAAGTCTTATGAACTTATTGATTAATACACTATCAAAATATTTATGTATTATGGGTACCTTGACTTCATTGGTTCTATAGTTTATTGTTTATTTAATTTATGAAATGTTAAATGCACAAAAACGTTGGTAAATAGTTGATATAGTTTTCATGAGCTAAACTGTCATATCAGCATTCATATCAATTGGTACAGGCATGATGTACCTACGTTTTCAATTCACCTTGCTGGCCTGAATATTAATGAGATCATTCATTATGTGAATTGGGGTTTTATACTATGGAGGGTTTAGCACTCATTGTGGGAAATGGTTCTTATTTCTACGAGCCCTCTGGTTTTCATTTTCCCTAAATCTTATTTCCAGGCTATGACAGTCCCCAAACGTGGCATTTTTCATGCCATTACAGTTCGCTTAGACCTGTCTCTGTTGCTCGTTCATTGGAAACCTAAACCTATCCCTTGTGATATTCGTTGTATTCTTGTCATAGTGGTAATGGCACCCGTGGTTCGTATTGAGCCGAACGGTTTCCAAGATCTCATGTCCCATGATGACTCTATAGACAACCTGAAGGCTCATGGGTGGGATGTGTTCCTCAAAAATTTTGAAGGCTACAATCTCTAGGTTGCACAGACTTTTGTACACACTTTCGACAGTTTTAGGGCCAAGGTCAAGGATGTACAGTTAGAACCAACAAAGGATTTCATAAGCAGGGCGACAGGACTTCCATTGAAAGGAAAAAAGTGGTTTAAGAACGCTAATATAGATGATGTCCCATGGATTTTATTCATGGCTTCCCGCAAATCGACTTGTTATACAAAAGGTATTCCCATTGCTTTTCTAAAACCTAGATGGCACAATCTTGTTTTAATTCTAAAACAGTTCGTTACATGTGAAAGCTGATATGGGTTGGTTTTTTTGTACCACATTCGATTGCTTATGATTTTCATAGGGTTTGAGTTGCATATGACTTTTTACCTATTAATGAGCCTTTAAAAAATGGCTAAGCGCTATAAGCAGCAGAGCATAAATTCTATGTCTAGTTTGTTTCATCATGGACTCATTAAGATATTTTTGGTTTCTCACCTGTCATAAATTGGTGATAGTTGGGAGGGTTTCCTGATCCGAAATGGCTTCACCCAGGTCGACGATATAGTCAGACCTCATTTAATTTTAAAACCCAATTTGGACAGACCGATGATCGAAATTCAGGTCCTCAATTCACTTGATGGCTCTGAATTCAATGAACCAGCTTCTATTGTTGATGAAACCCCTATGGATAAATAATTACCATGTAGATTTTCACCTAGAAGATCTTTGGAACAATTAATTACCAAATTAAAAGAAAAATATCACCTTGTGCCTATGAACGAATCCAATGTGAACAATAATGATAAACTTGTTGTGAAGAATTTATTTGGAGGAAAGAAACAACAGAGTTTGGATTTAAATTTTGGGAATAAAAAGGTTGGTCTTTTGATTTCTAGAAAAATAAGAAATATAAGGAGTAATCATCTGAGCTCGATCGATCTGATCGAGATCGATGATCGGTGTTCAGATCGAGAAATAGACAATTTCTTCGCTCATGAAGACCGAGAAATTCAATGTCTCGAGAAAGAGGATGTTACCCAGGTTGAAAAGTATGACTTCGTGTCAAATTTACCACCGTGTCTCAAGTGAAAATAAGGTCTTTTAGGTATCGGTCATGACCTGGAACAAACCACAGGTAAAAATGAAGCACTCATTGTCAACTGTGTTCCACGTTGATCTGCCATTACCCTAGTGCACTGTGACAGCTGCCTCGACTGGATAGAGTGTTATTATAGAGATATTTCACCCTTACAGGCTCAAGTGAAATGCTTGGCTACTAGAAATTCCCTATTGGAGAAAGAGAACTTTGACTTGAAGGAACACACAGAGAGGGAAAACAAAAGATCCAAGAAGTCCGGGAATATTATAATAAAAAATACAACCAGTTTCAAAGCCATTATAAATTCCGAACTGTCAAAGCCTTCTTTTGCTAATTTCTAAATGGTAAAATGATTTTTTTTTCATTTTATTCCATTCTATTATAAAAAAATAAAATAGGGATATTTAATTTGATTTTGTTTACTAATAATAAGACTAGCTACAGAATCTATGATTTTGTAGCCAGTCTCTTTTGAATAATAATTAAGTATTGTTATCTGAATATCAAATCGGTTTTTATATCTACAGGAAATGGACGATTATGATGTTGATTGCATGGAGAAAACACCTTGAATTATACGCTCAATTATTCAAATAGTTTCTGCCTCTTTATGTTTATAAAACTTTGGTTTATTTTTGACAAACCAAGTCATGCATGAGTTCTTTTTAGTTTCATTATTTTTGTAATATTATCTTATTTTTGTGGATTCAAATCTATCTTGTATGGTAAGAGCATCTAAATCCTGAACTAGTTTAAATATCGGTCACTCTTAGTAGTGAAGAACAATCTTTGGTTTGGATATATTATGGATATATGAATTTCAAGATTGATATGGACAAGATGTTCACTTCTTGGCTTTAGACCAGCATGGCTCTTACCCATTATGTTTTGCCTTTATCTTATGGAATGTTAATACGTTATACAATTTTAGTCTTATCATCGTATGATATTTCATATTATTTCAGCACTTTAATTCTATCCATAATTTACTGTGCTATATTACATCTGTGATCAATATTTCATTTAAATATTGTGGATTTATGTTGGATATTGGATGATGTATTACATGAATGATTTGTATTAAGTTTCTTTTATTATAAGTGTTCATCATTATAAGATCACCAGATCTATATATTTATTTGTTTACTGTTATATTCTTGTTCCAAAACACCTTTGAGTTTGTTTTGGGAATGATGGCACCATTCTATTACAGGTTTTCCTCATAGGAAGGACAGTTAGGAGCTTGAATTGCGCAAGGACATAGACTCAATTTAGTTGATTAATTACAGGTTAGTTTATTCGTATTTTTGTTCTTTAGTTAGTTTATTCATCAATGAAATAAGAATAGCTTCAATTAGCTTTGATTGTTAATCTGTTCTTATTTCAATTGTGTTTGAATTAGTATTCTTTAGTTTTTTTTTTTTAAGCTTTAAATATTAAACAAAATGTATGTGCTTTCTTTATCTACTTCAAAACACTTCAAAAAAACATCTATTTCGCAAGATATCTAGTAAATCTAGCAAAATTGTATATACATTGTTTATAATCACATGCACATAGTCATCTTCCTTTTGTGATATTTGTAATTATTAAATTTATATCCTTATTATTATAGCTTTTTAGACTAGTTTCCTTTCTTTTGTTATTTTTAGGACTTTAGTTGGCCAACGAAGCCATTAAACCCGTCAGGTCATTTCACTCCAAACGGCTTGGGTTATTTAGACAACCCAGGTCTGGATTTGACCTTCCAGTTAATGGTGTGTCATTTACGCCCGTCAACAGGTTGTTAGCACCGTCATTTTTTGAATTAGAATTAGTATTAGTTGAGTCATGGTCCATGTGCCAAAGCGTGTGAGGTCAGGTACCGAACGACGAATTGGTCGAAGTCAGCAAGTGGTCGATTGGCCCTTGGAGTCGAGAAGGGATGTCAAAACCAAAACATGTGTAAGTGGTAAAGGTCTTTTCCCAAAGAGTCGGGTCCTTTCAGAAGAGAAGGTTTTACGTGCCAAAGGTTGAGGCAAGTCGTTAAATAGAAGTCGTGTCGGCAAGTGAACTGACCATCATCAGCTCATTATGAAGTCAGAAAGAATGAAAAGTCACGGTGCTCATATCACGTATACTTTGCAGCTCTTATCAGTTGTACTTTACATGCCCCGAAATGTACTAGTCACACGGATGTGCTGCGAAAATATATGGCTTTCTTCCAAACCTCCAGTCACCATGGATTCAGTGTTCCTAGCACAATTCCATCTCTCACCCTCCCAGTTATAAAATTCTGGTCGCTCTACATGTATTCTATTCACCATCCAAGTTTATGATATGTCTATGATTCTTCCCGCGAGCCCTAATTTTCTTGTGGCTGGAAAGTCGATTTCCTTTAACTGTGTCGCAAACCTGAGTCAATCAAGATTACCGCCTTGGGTACGGGCTAAATCCACTGCTTGCAGAACGAATATGTGTTGCACCATGGAAACATCCCAGAACATAAGGAACGGTACGCGGAGTAGAAAAAATATGGGGCCCGAACCTTAAAACTTGACATCGGTAAATGAATATCCGGATGTCAAAGAATATTTTGAACAAGTCGGATGCATGGTATTTTGTAGGAAAATCCAAGGATTCAACGTAAAGCTAGCAGAACAGTTCACGCTTAGTTTCAACGGGCTTCACACAGTAATTGCAGGAAGTAAATTCCAGGTGACAAAGGAAACCCTGTCAGTCGCAATGGAGATCCCTCCATGCGGAGAAACGTGATCTAAAGGCATGCCTTTGGATGTGTTATGTTATGAGGAATTTATCAAAATATATTGTTTAAATGGGAAGGTCGAAATGGGCATTCCAAGTAGATACCTGCAGGAGCCTTTTCGGAAGCTCCTGAGAGAGATTAGGAAATATTTCACCTGTGAAGGAAGGTTTGACAGAATACACCCACATCACATCAGATTTTTTATGCATTTCATAAGAAGGAGACCGTGGAATCTACCTTTCTTATTGCACCAAAGTCTCTGAGAAATGGCAGTAGCGTCCGGGCTGAAACAAACCATCCAAAGAAGAAACTATCTCCTGTCTCGTTGATTAAATTACCTATAGTTGAGGAGTTGAGTTGATTGGGAAACAATTGGGGTTCGTTTCTACTCACGGACAGCATCCCCAGGGACCCTAGAGGAGATTCCCCTCTACCTGTGGAAAAAGTAACATCTCACCACGTGGAGGCGGAAATAGGAAGGGTCGCAGAAGAAAGAAATTCATTGGAAGCCTTATCCCCCCAACAGTCGATGCCCCAGAGAAGGGGCAAGCCAAGGAAGAGCAAGGAAACTGAGTAGGCCCAAGACCCGAGCGAGTCATGCACAAATTCGGTCACCGAAGAGTTACTCATGCGCACCATTCGGTTGGAACCTGTCGAAGGTCCAAGTCGAGAAACTTGCGGTAGAAGGAAAAGGACAGACACTGAAGGCATGAATATTTGGGAATCGTCACAACAGCTAAAGCAAGCGCAGCTCACTGTTGTTGAGCTATACCAGGAGAATAGGGAGTTGAGACAGCAGTTAGCAGTGAAGACCCTTGAAGCATTAGCATCATAGGGCTGAGAGGGAAATGTGACTTGGCTTAAGAGGCAGCTCAGGGAAGCGCAAGATACAATCATCTAGCTGTGTGAAGCACAGAGGATGTCAGAAGAAAGAAATGCAAATCACTTCAAGGAATGTGGATCGGCCCTGGAAAATGTCTGCGTGGCTCTAGCTAGCACACAGAAGAGGCTGAAAGGGAACGTGGTTCTGAAAAGGCAAGTAATGAATCTAAAAAGGTGCAACTTGTCTCTTAGGATAACGCTTCGGATATCAAAATTGCAGATGAGGCCAGAAGCATGATTAATCGAATCCACTTTTGTCTTCTTAGACGTGGCATGGATTTTGTCTCCCCGTGTCTTGTTTCCTACCGGGAAGTAGGGACTCTGACAGATACCCGTGCAGCAAGAATTACGACGCGCAATGCTGGAAACCCATCTATTGCAAAGGATAGGTGTATGTTGGACATGCGACAGTTTGAAGAGAGGCGTTGTTCCCTAACTGAGGTCGTCATCTTGGAAACACCTGCAACAATCTGCAATTACCGGCCTCATACACGCTCCAGCAAATTATCGCGCAACAGAAATTAAGGCTGTTAAAATGGGTGGCATTGACACATCACTCTCTAACAACAAGATCTTTTTGATGACTGGACTATCATGGTGAAGACGAGCGGTTATGGTGTGACCAAGTCGAGTCAGTTTCTATTTTTAGTAAAGTTCCATACGAAGAGTCATCTAGCAGAGACTAGTCAAAGCCCAATTTCTAGGGATAGTAGTTAGAGAGAAGGGTAGCTCGAGAGGCACATTTTGGTCCATATATTTTGTCTTTTCAATGTAAGCCAGGTTGGTTGGAAAAACAGTGTAGACAGTGAATATTGAATGTAGCTTTTGAACTCGATTGAAACTTAATGCAAAGGTCCTGAATATTTGATGAAAAGATTCTAATGGTGGTAGTTTGATGTATTGTACTCTCTCTTTGCGTACGTGCTTTACTGTTTTCTTTATATTCATATATGTATTTTTTCTAAATTGGAAAGTAATTTTGAATCTAGAACTCACCGCGCGGTGCTCTAGATTCACGCCATTTAGACGATTGTGTTTCTTCTAAGTGAACTCTGAATTCATCCACAACGGTGCTCCAAGTTGCTTCATGTGTTTTTCTCTCGCCACACACAACACTTTTTAACTGAAATATTGTTACTTACTTATCCTTTATCCTCTCAAATTCAGTCACTAAGTCATTTGTTTCTATCTTTTTCTTAAATCGACTCCATAGCCCAAGGTCTTGCTTTCTTTTTCCAATAGAACCAAAAATAATTTATAAAAGTGTTAAATCTAGCCGATAGTTTAAATCCATAACTTGTATAAAGAATAAGTCTCAGAGAGAGCCCTCTTCAGGTCGAAAAGGCTAGTTTTTGGCCTCAAATTTGGTTTGTAGGTTGCCTATGTCATTCGTTTTATTATCCAAACGAAGTTTACAGAGCGCTAACATTCTGGCGTCGTTGTCGGGGATGGAATTGAATAAATTTTCAGTAGGAGAACGAATAAATCTATAGTTTTGACCCTTGAGGGTAACAGTGGGCCAAAAATCTATATTGGTTGAAACTTGTACCCTAACAAATCCAGTTAAAGAGATCAGTAGCGTGACTTAGAAGCCCTCGCATCGAAGACAATTTATACCAGAGCCAATCCTGACCTGAACCCTATAGAGCCTATGTGTGATCTCAATAAAATTCTATGCAGGACAAGGGAGCAGGCACAAAACCCATTCTATTACCTAGACAGGAGCTTGTATTTACCCAAGGATGGTGCGCAGAGCATTGAAGACCTCAATTTTGACACCCTATTCGAACAAACCTTGTTCAGGTCTAAATCAGAAACCAATTTGGATCATATAGTCTTCGACGAGAAGAGGTTTCGATCTCTGATACCAAAACAAATCCCACAATCTACAACTCCCGCACATAACATCCCGCAAATCCAAAACCCCCCTAGAACAATGGCCACTAGGTTCTCCACTCTTTCCCTGTCAGACCAACTGCATGATTTACCCCAGAACTACAACCATAGGATCAAGATGTATGATGTCTATGGAAACACCTCTGCCCAAAAGAACCTGGATTGGTTCAATGATTTCGTTGATCTAGAAGAGGTGGATCATGAATACGCGAAGATGAGGTTGTTCGCACAAATTCTTTCGGGGGAGGTTAGAAATTGGTTCAATTCCCTCCCAGAAGCAAGCATTCTCAACTTCATCATGTTTGAAACCTCATTCATTGCTAGATGGGGAGAAAAAAAGAACCCTTTGCAGTTATTGACGCAGTACAACAATATAAAGGGAGTGTCGAAGGAGACAGTGCAAGAGTTCTCAGCCTGTTTCATGAGGGTCTACAATCAATTCCCATAGAAGTCCAACTGCCTCCCAGGGCCTCGCAGCTTCGATATGTCGAATCCTTTAACAGTGATTTCACCTTGTTGTTGAGGGAGAGAAGATCTGCTAATTTAGATGCCATGATGAGTGACACAATCGAAGTCGAGGTAAACATGATGGAATCAAGAAATACTAAAAAAATCTTCAACAGAGGTGGGAAGAAACTCCAAGGATATGCGCATCCATTGACTTCTCAACCCTCGGAGGACAAGTTCGACTTGATGATGAAGACCGTGGAGAAGCTAATGGAAAGAATGTTCGTGGGAAACAATCCCACCACCCGAGAAAAACATGACCTCTAGACCATAAATTAGAACCTTATAACATGTATGGTCCCACATATCAGGCAAAGGGAATAGAGAGACCAGGGCGACCAACAAATAAGGCCCTTGTTCCAAAACAATTATGTGGACGAAGATTTTGATCAGATGATCCAAGATCAAATGCATTGTTGCGATGACACGGAAATGCACGTGTTATTGAAAAGGGGAGAACATGATCAATACATGAGTGAAAATGATGATATTATGCTGGATATTAATGACGCATTGTCATGGGAAACAGAAGAATTCAGGAAGAATAACAATGCCAACATGCAGTTCCAAAAGAAATAAAACCTCAGGAGAAAAAGGGCATCTACAGAACCTCAACAGAAAAATCCCATAAGGGAACCTCTGGCGGACACCCCTTCCACGAGCCTACCAAAGAAAGACAACCCGGCCAAGGATGCGATTGAAAAGGGAAATTCAAAGGAGGAGGTTCCAAGGAAAACGCCAAAAACAAGCTGGGAGACAGGCGTCAAGGAGGTAGAAAAGGTCTCCCCCCCTTTTAACTTTGAGAACGAAATGAACAAGATTAAAATATTCATTCCTTTCAACGAGCTTATCAAGAAAGGAGAATATCAGGATCATATTATTAAAATGCTAAATATGGGGGAAACTCCTGACACCCTGAACATCCAAAATGACCACCCTGCCATTTTGTTTAGTCCATGCGTGGAGGAAACGGGCGATACTAAGGACGTTCCCCTGTTCTATTTCAGTCTCAAGGTCCATGACATTACTTTCCACAATGTCATGTTGGATTCGGGTGTGTCGCACAATCTCATGCCTAAGGTGATCATGGATGAGTTGGGTTTGGACATCACCAGGCCCTATAAGGATCTTTTTTCTTTCGATTCAAGGAAAGTGAAATGTTTGGGTATGATCAAATATTTGGTTGTGCCATTGGCCCAAATCCATTCTAAGAATATGGTTATGGATGTGGTTGTGTCTGATATACCCCTTAAATTTGGCATGGTATTATCCAGGTCATGGGCCGCGA
The DNA here is from genome assembly GCA_009831015.1 of Picea engelmannii. NCBI lineage: Eukaryota > Viridiplantae > Streptophyta > Pinopsida > Pinales > Pinaceae > Picea > Picea engelmannii. Next base: position 152,738 of record ML788774.1, read on the forward strand.
AATTGGAGGGAACCTTGCAGATGGATATGTTGTACACCACCATTCTTGTCTTCAGCTGGGAGAGACAGTTGTACAGAGAGGTGTTGGTAAAATACATGGTGAGTAGCAAGACCTAGCTGAATAACCACCCTATCTACTCCGTCGACACTGAGATCATCTCTTCCATATTTTACAATGACTTGAGCTTTGAAGAAGAAGAGTCAACGATCGTCATGATTGTCAAGGATAAAGTCGCACAACGAGAAGAAGAGTGCACAGACCCGAGGAACCACGCGAAGAACAAGTTGTGGAACATTATCTTTGACAGAGCCATCAGCAAGGAAGGGGCAGCAGTCGATGTATGGATAAGGCCCCCCGAGGTAGGCACAAAACTCTCCTCGTACAAACTTTCCTTCGATTGTACAAATAACATGGTTAAGTATGAGGCATTGATTTTGGGTCTGAGAGTTTTGAAAGAGTTGGGCGTAAAGAGGATAGTGGTGCATGGAGACTCTAAGATTGTTATACACCAAGTGAAAGGTATATACCAATCCAAGCAGCCTAGACTAAGGGCGTACAGAAACCTAGTGCTAGACCTCCTCTAAGAATTCTCGGAGTATAATTTATCAGTGATCCTAAGCGAGAAGAATCAAATTGCAGATGCATTGGCCACCACGGCCTCAGTTTTTGAAATTCCCATTTTCCCCAACATAAAATATGAGATTGAATTCAAACATAGGCCGGTGGTGCCCGATAATATCAAGTATTGGCAGGTGTTTGAGGATGAAAAATAGGTGGATATATTTCTCCAAATCAGCGACGAGTTCGCTAATGTAAACATTTATTAAGAGTGTTGTTTCGATGAAGATGAGAGCACAGATACGCATAGTAGCGACAATCCCTTTCAGAACCAGATAGATGGGAGGGACATAGTGCAACTAAAGAATAATATCATCCCTAAAGGATTGGTTCCGTTGGAAAATATTTTTGATGAAAATGATGTGGCTAGAAATCCCAAGATCACCGCGAATGACGAGGATGTCGAGGATTGCAACATCGGGGCCTAGGAGAATCTAAGGATAATCAAATTATCAAAGATGCTCAGTTCGAAGTTCAAACAGGACTATATCAAACTCATGAAATATTTTCCCGATGTTTTCACCTGGAGTTATGATGACTTGAAAGTCTACGACACTAAAGTGATTTAGCACGTCATTCCTCTCAAAGAAGACCAAAAACCATTCAAGAAAAAGCTAAGACAGATCAATCCCTTGTTGTTTTCGCTAATTGAAAAAGAGGTAAAGAAACTCTTCGAAGCCAAAATTATTGTTTCCTTAAGATTTTCAAAATGGGTTTCCAATCTGGTGCATGTAAGGAAAAAGAGTGACGAAATAAGGTTGTGCGTGGATTTTCAAAACTTGAACAAAGTGTCCCTCAAGGAAAACTACCCACTCCCTAAGATGGATTATATTCTACAAAAGGTATTTGGATCCCAGAAGATGTCTATGATGAATGGATTTTCAGGTTACAATCAGATCATGGTACACCCGAATGACCAGGAAAAGATGGCTTTCACGACACCATGTGGGATGTTCATGTATGCTAAGATGATTTTCGGCCTTATGAACATTGGAGCTACCTTCCAGAGGGTGATGGACATAGCATTTTCTAAGGAAAAGGAAAAATTTATTGTGATCTATTTGAACGACAACACAATGTATTCCGACTTCGATGAACAACACCGTGGACATCTGAAGAAGGTCTTCCAAAAATGTAGGAAGTTCGACATATCTTTGAACCCAAAAAAATCACATTTCGGAATGCAAGAAGGGAAACTATTGTGGCACATCATCTTAAAGGAGGGTATAAAGATCGATCCCAGTAGGGTAGAAGGAATCCGCAAAATCAACACTCCCCGTAGTAAGAAGGAGGTACAATCCTTCCTGAGAAAGGTGAATTTCTTGAGAAGGTTCATCCCAAATCTAGCCACAATTATAAAGCATATCACCAACATGCTCAGAAAGGTAAATGAGATCAAATGGAACCTTGAATCCAGGAGATCATTTGAATACATCAAGGTAGCATTGACCAAAACTCTCATATTGGCCAGCCCATATTTCACGAAGAATTTCATCTTGTTCTAGTTCGCCTCAGAGCATACCATTGTTGGCGTACTATTACAAAAGGACAATCATAATTTTGAAAATCCTATAGCCTACTTTAGTAGGACATTGAGATATTCACCACTAAGGTATGATATTATGGAGAAACAAGAATAGGCCTTGGTGAAATCCCTCAAGGATTTCAGGACTTACATACTGCATTCCCACGTTATATCTTATGTGCCCAGCAACTCAGTGAAAGAAAATTTAACTCAGCCTGACCCTGACAGAAGAAGAGGTAATTGGATCACAGTCATGCTAGAATATGACCTCGAAATCAAGCCCACAAAGTTGATTAAGGTTCAAGGCCTCGCAAAACTAATGGTGCAGTCGAAATGTGACATTATGGGAATCAACTTCATTGATGATCTGTCATAGAATCCTCAAGAATAAATGACCATGCAGGTGTCTCAAAAATTCATCGATTCACCTTGGTATACGAACACCATCTATGTGTTGAAGAATCTGCAAGCTCCTCCAGGGTTAAGTAAGACCAAGGCCATATTCTTAAAGTTGAAGGCTACTAAGTTCTGCATATTGGATAACTCCCTGTATTGGAAATATCTAAGAGGGATATTGTTGAGTTTCTTACTAGAATATGATGCGGAACAAGCTATCATGGAATTCCACAAAGGTGACTGCGGAGGACATAACTACTGGAAAAACATTGTGTAAAATTTTAAGGGTAGGTTACTATTGGCCCAGCATCTTCGCAGATGTATACAAGGAAGTTTCCAATTGCCACGAGTGCCAGATCTTCGATGGGAGGAGAAAGTTGCAACCCCTTCCACTGAAACCGATCTTGGTCGAAGCGTCGTTCATGAAATGGGCCTTGAAATTTATAGGAGAGATTCATCCGCCATCCTCGGCGCAGCACAGATGGATAATTACGACTACGGATTACTTCACAAAATGGATCGAAGCAGTTCCAACGAGGAAAGCTACTGATACAGTCATTATTCAGTTTCTGGAGACCAACATCTTGTCTAGGTTCGGGTGTCCTATTTAGATCATCACGGATAATGTGGCCACATTTAAGTCCAGAAGATGGAAAAATTTTGTAACAATTACAATATAACCCTGGGACATTCTACGGCTTATTACCCACAGGGTAACGGATTGGTGGAATCATCCAACAAAATCTTAACTAGGATTATCAAAAGGATCATGTAGGACAAAAAGAAGGTTTGGCATAAGAAACTCATTTACGCACTATGGGATGACAGAGTCACTACCAAAAATTCCATCTTGACGTCGCCATTCCAAATCGTATATGGCGCATATGCAGTTTTCCCCACCTCACTAGGATTGCCCATCGGGAATTTGTTGCAATAGTAAGAGGCCGAGCCAAACGACACTCAGAGAAGGATAAATTAGTTGATTCATGTGCAACAGATGAGGGAGAAAGTTTACAATTGATCACAACTTCACCAAGACAGGATGAAGAAAATTTTTGACAAGCACTCTAAACAGGAGGAATTTCAGGTGGAGGATCTGGTGCTAAAGTGGGACGCGAGGAATGAAGACAAGGGAAAGCACATAAAATTCGATCATCTTTAGATGGGTCCTTTCAGAATCGGTGCGTACCACGGGAACAACACATATCTATTAGAAGAGCTTAATGGAGAGTCCACTAGCGAAAGGATTTTGAATGGCAGGTTCCTCAAACACTATCTGGTTTAGTAAGGTTTTTTTCATTTTTTCATGTCAATATAAATAGTCGTTTCATTTTTGTTTTCAAAGAAGGCATTGCGAGTCGGTATGTCAGCATAAAATTGAAGCTCGGATTGAAGGCCCTAAGTTTATGATGAGTCTGGTGGAAACTATGTCAAGAAGGTCTAGGTTGTGTTTTTCTTTTCCATTGTTTGTGAGTCTTGAAGTTGAATAAGGCCCAATGGTTAGGCACCTGGTTTGTTGTTCTTTTCCACCTCACTGGGAGAATGGCATCCCCATTGGAGCTAGTTGTTAGCGCTGTCATTTTTTCAGTTCGAATCGCTCTTAGTCGAGTCATGGTCTGTGTGTCAAAGTGTGTGATTTCAGATACCGAACAACGAATGGGTCGAAATCAGAAAGTGGTTGGTTGGCCCTTGGAGTCGAGAAGGGATGTCAAAACCAAAACATGTGTAAGTGGTAAAGGTATTTTCCCAAAGATTCAGGTCATGTTAGAAGAGAATATTATACGAGCCAAAGGTCGAGGCAAGTTGTTAAATAGAAGTCGCCTCGTCAAGCGAAGTGACCATCATCAGCTCATTATGAAGTCAAAAAGAATGAAAAACCATGACGCTCATATCATGTATACTCTACGGCTCTTATCGGTTGTACTTTACACACCTCGAAGTGTACCCTTCATACGGATGTGCTGCGAAAATATTTTGTCTTACTTTGAAACCTCCAGTCACCATGGATTGAGTGTCCCCTGGCACGATTCCATCTCTCGCCTGCCTAGTTATAAATTCTAGTCGCTCTGCATGTATTATATTCACCATCCAAGTTTATGCTTTGTCTGTAATTCTTCCCGCGAGCCCTAAGTTTCTCGTGGCTATAAATTCGATTTCATTTAACTGCGTCACAAACCTAAGTCAATCAAGATTATCGCCTTGGGTCTATGTTGAATCCACCACATGTAAAACAAATATGTGTTTCACCATGGAAACATCCCATAACATAAGGAAAGGTGCGCAGAGTAGTAGAAATTTGGGGCCCAAGCCTCAAAACTTGACATTGGTAAATGAAGATCCAAATGTTAGAGCATATTTTGAATAGGTCAGATGCGTGGTCTTTTGTAGGAAAATCCAAGGATTCAATGTAAAGCTAGTGGAACAGTTCGCGCTCAATTTCAACAGGCTTCACGCAGTAATTGAAGGAAGTACATTCCAAGTGAAAGAGGAAACCCTGTTAGCCGCAACAGAGATCCCTCTATGAGGTGAAAGGTGGTCTAAAGGCATGCCTTTGGACATGCTATGATACAAGGAATTTATCAAACCAGACTATTTAAATGGGAAGGTTGAAGCAGGCATTCCAAGTCGATACCTCCAGGAGCCTTTTCAGAATCTCCTGAGAGAAATTGGGAAATATTTCTCCTGTGAAGGAAGGTTTGACAGAATACACCCACATCACATCAAATTGTTGATGCATTTCATAGGAAGGAGACCATTGAATCTGCCTTTCTTCTTGCACCAAAGTCTTTGATAAATGGAAGACAGTGTCTGGGCTGAAACAAACTAGCCAAAGAAGAAACTTTCTCATATCTCATTGATTAAATTGTTGATAGTTGAGGATTTGAGGCAATTGGGAAACAACTAGGATTTGTTTCTACTCACAGTCGGCATCCCCAGGGACCCTAGAGGAGATTCATCTCTACCCGCGGAAAAAGTACCATCTCACTGCGCGGAGGTGGAAATAGGAAGAGCCATGGAAGAAGGAAATTCATTGGAAGCCCTATCCCCCCAACAATCGATGCCCTGAAGAAGGGGCATGCCAAGGAAGAACAAGGAAATCGATGAGGCCCAAGCCCCGAGTGAGCCACGTGCAAAGTCGATCGTCGAAGAGTTACTCATGCACACAATTAGGCTGGAACATGTTGAAGGTCCAAGTCGAGAAACTTGTGGTAGAAAGAGAAGGACAGACATTGAAGGCACGGATATTCATGAACCATCGCAGCAGCTAAATCAATCTTAGCTCGTTGTTGTTGAGCTATACCAGCAGAATAGGGAGTTGAGATAGCATTTAGCAAAGAAGACCCTCAAAGCATCAGCATCACAGGGCCGAGATGAAAATGTGACTTGGCTCAAGAGGCAGCTCAGAGAAGCACAAGATACAATCATCCAATCGCACGAAGCACAGGGGATGTCAGAAGAAAGAAATTCAAAGCACTTCAAGGAATGTGGATCAGAGCTAGAAAACGTCGACACGGCTCTGGCCAGCATGTAGAAGAGGCTGAAAGGGAACGTGATTCTGCAAAGGCAAGTAATGAATTTGAAAAGGCACAACTGGTCTCTCAGGAGAACGCTTCGGATATCAAAACTTCAGACGAGGCTAGAAGAATGATTAATCGACTCCATTTTTGTCTTCTCAGACATGGCATAGATTTTGTCTCCCCGTGTCATGTTTCCTACCGGGAAGTAGGGACTCTAATAGATACCCGCATGGAAAGCATTACAATGTGCAACGTTGGAAACCCATCTATTGCAAAGGACATGTGTACATTGGACATGCAACAGTTTGAAGAGAGGCGTTGTTCCCTAACTGAGGTCGTCATCTTGGAAACACCTGCTACAGTCTGCAATTACCTGCCACATGCACGCTCCAGCTAATGATCACGCAACAAAAATCAAGGTCGTTACAATGGGTGGCATCGACACATCACTCTCTAACGATGAGATTTTGTTGATGACCTAACTATCGTGGCAAAGACGAGCGGTTATGTTGCGACCGAGTACATTCAGTTACTATTTTTAGTAAAGTTCCTTACGAAGAGTCATCTAGCAGAGAATAGTTAGAGAGTAATTTCTAGGGATAGTAGTTAGAGAGAAGGGTAGCCCGAGAGGCACACCCTGGTCTATATATTTCATCTTTTCAATGTAAGCCAGGTTGGTTGGAAAAATAGTGTAGATAGTGACTATTGAATGTAGCTTTTGAACTCGATTGAAACTTAATGCAAAGGTCTTGAAGCTTTGACGAAAATATTCAAATGGTGGTAGTTTTATGTATTGTACTCTCTCTTTGTGTACGTGCTTTCTTGTGTTATTTATATTCATATCTGTATTTTGTCTAAATCGAAACATGATTTCCAATCTAGAATTCACCACATGATGCTCTAGATTTGCACCATTTAGATGACTGTGTTTCTTCTAAGTGAACTCTGAATTCATCCCCAGTGGTGCTCTGAGTTGCTTCATGTTTTTTTATCTCGCCACACACAACGATTTTTAACTGAAAGATTGTTGCTTACTTAGCCTTTATCCTCTCAAGTTCATTCACTAATTCATTTGTTTCTATCGTTTTCTTAAATCGAATCCATAGCCCAAGGTCTTGCTTTCTTTTGCCAATAGAACCATAAATATTTTATAAAAGTGTTAAATCAAGCCGACATTTTAAATCCATAACCTATATAGAGATGATGTCTCAGAGAGATCCCTCTCCAGGTCGGAAAGGCTAGTTTCTGGCCTCAAAGGTTAGGTTTGCTTTGTCATTCATTTTCTCAGCCAAACGAAGTTTATAGAGCGCTAACAGAGGTGGTACATGGTTGAACTATGGTGCAACTTTACATGTCATCATTTCTTCATGTACCCTATAGGTGTCTGAAGTTCTTTCCCTCATCAAGTCCATTGTCCTACAATCTTTGTCATCATGACCCACTGATTTGCAAAAATTGCAATATGAATTCTTGGGTACTATCTGGTACTTCTGCATCATTGGACAATGATATGGATCATTCCCATGTGTTTTACAGATCTCGCACCATGGTCCTCCTATTGGAAATGGGTTTGGTAGCCCTGTTTCCATATATTGGGCAAAAGTTGAGAATTCATTCTTATGGTGTCCTTATGTCCTACATGTGGTACACCAAACAACTTCTCTTTTCTCTTTGCCCTTATTCTGGTTTAGTTGAAATGTGAGGTTCTTCAAATCCTCCTTTAGCTCTTCAATTGTTGTATCTTTTTTCTGATATTGGTTTTCTTCCAGTTGTAAGGTTTACTGTAGAACCTCTACCTGAGTTTGAAACTTCTACTGCCTCAAAGGGTATTTCAGATGTGGTAGCAGTGAATTCACAAAGATATGTCTATGTTGCATGTCATTCATGATATGCTTCAACTTACCCTTCAACCGTTTGAACTTCTGATCAATCTCCCACATAGACTAACCTGTTTTTGTTTGATTTCAATCATCTCATTCATGTACTAATATTTTGAGCTAGGCTTCTGAAATTCATTTATCAATAACCTCTTCACATGTGCAATAGTTTGGGTTGTTCCTAGTGGACTGTTTATAGCTAGACTCATGTACCAATCCAGTGTGCGGTCTCTTAGCGTGATAGCTAACTACGCAAGTTTTGTGTCCTCATCTATGATCTTCTTTGCTTCCCAGATATTCCCATAGATGAACAAATGATTTTTCAGGTCCTCTTATGCCTCTCCCCGAAATTTTGGTAACCTAATGGTGGGATCATGTCCTGCCATCTTGAACTCTGATGAACTACTACCTCTACGTGGTGTAGATACTTGACTACTGCTTCCTGAGATGGCTCCTCCAATTGTTTCTCTTTGTTTATATGTACTTCCTGGTGTCTTTCTTCCTCTAAAATTCGGTTGTCTAAATGGTGGTGTTCATTCTGGTGTATTAGTCGCACATGGGGTTATGGGTTCCACAATGACACTGACATGAATGAGAGTTCTTCTTTCTAATCCTTCCCTTGGACCTCTTATCTTCCTTTCATATGTTGTGTGCAGGATTTCCTCAATATTCTCCACATCACAGAGATCCTCTACCTCTTCTTCATCACTTGCCAAGCCCTCTCTATATGTTATGGATCTCTTATTATTATTCATATTATATTGGTAGGGTACTCCACTGCATGTCTTTCCAGATGTTTCCATAATTTGTTTGATATGATCTTCCTCCATCATTGACGCAACCTGCCCTCGGCGACACGGTCACTCTCGCCAGGACCTTCAACCACACGGCCCGAAGAGTTAACAAACTCTTCTGACTCCCTCGGAAGTCTTTTACCCACAGTGCTCTTCTCGGCGATCTCCCTTTCGCCAGTCGGGAAATCGGGTTTCGCGGACTCACGAACCTTGTGTGCACCTCCCGTGCAATATGAAACTCTGAATCTCGATCCCCGATGTCAACGGTCAACACTTCTGTGTATCGGGGATTTCCCTATCGGGAAATCAGCAGATGAAAGGTGGCGATTTACTCACCTTTCAAAACCCTGAACGCCGATGTGCGATGCCACGTGCTATCCTCCGCTCCGTCTCCGTGGGACCCGTCGCAACTCCTCCAGACCTTATGCCACCTGTCCCTCCGATGATCGACGGTTCCGATTAAATCGAGAAATCGCAACTCGCGATTTCGACGTGCATGCAACTCTTGCACTCACCAACCCCGATATGTCGATATTCGATGACAAACGGATTCTCTCGTGCACCTGCGAGTTAACCCTCTCGCAACTCCTCCGCGATCTGATGGTCTACGGGATTTCGTGACTCTCCACAACAAATTCAAGTCGTCGATTCTCTTCCTCTTGAAGAGTTCTCCGCTTCACCAGCTTCGTTCTGGGCAACTGAAGCAAAGGTACTATCCTTCCTGAGCTTTTACCAACTCGGACTCCTCCAGAGTGTTTGCGCACACTCCCTGTGCTCAACCTTCAACCACTCCCAACAGTACTTGAAGTCTTCCAGGTTCTACGCTTTCACAGTCACAGCAACCCCGGCCTCTCTTTTCTCAGGCTTGCTACTGAGATATCTTCTTCGGTCTGCACTCCTCTGCACGACAAGGGCAACGCAATTCGACTTCTGGGTCGATGAGAATAAGATTTTAACTGTGAGCCTCCTCAACGCACTCTATGCGGAGGAATTCAACTGCACTCTATGCAGGAATCTCCCGGCTCAACCAGAGAAACAATTGAAACTTATTCCCTCATTCTCTCAGGTTTCGAACCTGATATGCAATCACATACGCAGCATATAGAAGATAAGCATAAAAAGAAGCAAATATGCAACAGCATAATATCAACAACGCACAGAATTCAAACACAGCCATGAAATTGAATCAAAGTCTTTCTTCTATTAATTCAATCTGTACATGGGTGTTCTTCACAAGTTCCCTATTCTGCTCTCTCTTGCTCCTGTATGAATGAGAATGATGATAGTACAATGATACAAAGGAGGGTGCCTATATT
>ML788774.1:174772-211001 GCA_009831015.1 Picea engelmannii
TGTTTAAATACCAAATCAGATTCAAGAATGCAATTAAATATTTGTAACCAACTTGATCATGTAACTAACTACAAGAAGTAAGGAAGAAGGGACATACTAAGTGTCCTACGTCTGATGAAGATCCTGAGGCTGAAAGATGTCGTACTCCCTCCAAACTATTTTTTTTTCCAACCTACACAATACTCAAGAAGAAAACTACAAAGGACAACAATTATATAAAATGTCAAAATTATGGGACTTTTGCATTATGGGAAAAGTTATTTTAATTAATATATATATATATTAATTACATCAAATAAATTAAATAAATATATTTTTATGGCATATTAATTTATGTGCAATCAACATTTTATGTTGACAAAATAACTTTTCCCATAATGCAAAAGTCCTCAATGATAACATAGTGCTAGATAGAGTGCCACAATTCTCAAGTTAGAGATATCAAATAATTTAATAGTTACAAAGTATTTAAAATGGTTAGTTATTTTTAATCTTTTATACATTTTGTTTTTTTCTCTAATATTGATTCATATGCAATTAAGAGCATTATTATGGTTTTTTGGTTTTTTTTTATAGAAAAATTATCCTATGTCAATTAATAATCAGAATAATTATGTGTAAATGTTAATTGTTATTGTTATTCAACAAAAACTACTTCACCTAAAATAATTTATTGGTGATTTGTAAGGATGTAGATTTTTATCACATACAATTATCTTATCTGCAAACTTGATTCATGTGAAATGTGGAATCCAGATTGTTTGAGTGGCTATGGACAAATGATCCATGTGCAATCCAGATTGTTTGCATAGCTTATGGACAAACAACTTGCAAGTTCCATTTTTAATAATAGTTAAAATAAAATTATCTTATCTACAAAGTTGATCCATGTGCAATCCAGATTGTTTGCATGGTTCTCGACAAAAACAACTTGCAAGTTGCATGCCATTTTAAATAAATAAATAAAGATAAAGTTATGAATGTGATTTGAGATATAACAAAGATAAAGTTACGAAAGCGATTTTGCGTGGTTATCCACAAAACAATCTTTACAAGTTGCATACTACTCTTTAGATGAGTACTCGACAGTTATTGAATATGGACATGATAAAATGATTTAACTGATACATTGAATGTAGACGGAATATTAAGTGCATTGAATATGTCAATCCAAAGGTTATCATTATTATCCATATGTATTGGAACTTGATACATTGAATCTAGTCAATCTATTAAATAGCATTGTATGCAAACACATTGATACATTGAATTTAGAAGTGCATTGAATGTGGACATTTAACCGTTCAAATCATAGAATATCCGAAGTTTGAAAGATAGATTGTTTCATGATTAAACCAATACACAGAAAAAGTCCAAAAGTCCAAGATAAACATGGAAGAGCAGAGAGATAGCCTCCATGTATCTGTAGTGCCATGTCAAACAATCGCAGAATTATATTTGTTACCTGCAGTATGTAAATGACATTAAACCAAATTATAATAATAATAATAATAATTTATTTTTAAGATCAGTCAAGTCAACACACCAAGTTGGGATCTCTGAGTAACCATATACACCAAATTACATACATGGCGGCCTGACAACAGAAAGAACACTTACAAAAACATAGTGGAAAACTAAATTACGTACGTAATCACTGACTTATAAACGACAAGATATGGAAAATGTTAGCAACAAACTTATTTTTTAAGAAAAAATTCGACAGGGACTGATTTAGAAGACACCGTGTTGTGATTCTGAACAGAATTATTGCAGAGAAATAATTCAAAAGACAACGCTCTCTTATCAATCAGGCCAAAAATATTGCGAGGATGCTCGTCTATTATTAAATTATCTCAATGCTGAACGACCCATCAGGGCTACAGTGGAGCCAATATCTGTCGAGAATATATTTGTGGTAGAATTGGGGTGCAAGACTGGCAGCCTTGGCGTGGAGAGGAGCAGTCACAGCATTCTTAGCTTCTTCTCTCGACCTCCAAATGCAGGTCGCCAGGCATTCTTTTCTCTCATTCAGACTCCCATACCAGTACTGCATTCGTTCACACAACACAATCACAAATACAAATATTATTTGATAATCAATTATATTTCAGGTTGAATGGATATATGCTAGTTTCCACTCTGGTTTTCACTTGTTTGTAATATGGTTGTTGGTGAGCTTATTTGCCTCTTCAAGAAAAAGTGGTATAACTTGTTCATCTAGAAGGATCTAGTGAGATTTTTAGGTGGTTGGGCTTTATAAATTGAGATATATATGAATTAATTCATAAATGAGGTTATCAATATGCATCTGGCATCAAAGCATTGGATGTTTTATAAGTTGAGATATATATATATGAACTAATTCAGTCTGTGAAATTGTTGATGGTTCATTAATATATTTCAACAGCAAAGTATTTAATGTTTTATAAGTTAAGATGTATATGAACTAATTCAGTTTGTAAAACTGTTAATAACTCATTAATATATCTGAATAATATATAGAACATTAAATGATTTGTTACAAAATGCATATTATTTACAAATAAACTAGAGCCAATTTTCTAATTTCTTATATTAATAACTTTATTATGTATAAGGATCCGGTGAGACTCCTAAGTTACTGATTAGATTCTCCAGCTACAACCCATTGGCCAAAAATTGATTACACAAATAAACAAAAGTGGAAGCATTTTAAATAAGATAAATTAATGATGAAAATGGGGTATGAAGGTATCTATATACTCTGAGCAATTGTCTGGACTCCATTGCTTCTTCAAAAGCTTTGGCATCTGCTGCATACAGCAGCGTATCGTCGACAACATCATATTTTCTCACAGATCTGAAAGCAACGCCATATAGCTTGAGCTGGCGTGGCACCGGTGATTTGGTGAAGAGATCTGCCCAGTAGAAGCAGTCCGATAGAGGACTAGTAAGAGGATGTTCATGCGCCAGAGGAGTTGGCTCTAGTTTTTTGAATATCTCCTGCAATACGGCGAACTCCTCGGCCATTTCCAATGTAGGACGAAGAAGAGATCCTCGCGTAGTATAAATAGGGAAAGTAGGTTTGTATATAACGTGTACCAATGAAAAAGCATACATGCCCATGATGACATGGGCAGTTCTTATAGATTCCAACCATGTGTTATAAAACCAGAGAAAAAAGGAAATGCACTCTTTCAGATGGAAATAATAATTCAATAACTGAATGATTGCACATGGCGCCTTGTTAAAGGACTGTATCATCTCTGCAATAAATGAAATTCCGAGGATTAGGGCATCTAAAAAATGATAGTTTAGTAGTTTCATGATTGATAAAAGAAAAGTAAAGCATGTGATGTATATGTACAATGAATTGAAATGGAGTAAGCTAAACATGTCGGGAAGGATGCGGGAGACGAGTCATTGTACAAGCCCTTCTTCTATCCAATGTGGAAGAATCAACACTTACCAAGAGAAAGGAAGTTTGAGAACTAGATATAGAAATGACAAAAGAGGGTTTCAGCTAGAAGATGTTATAAAAGTGTTGCAACAACATCTGTTTTTGATATTTTCCCATGGGTTTCTCAATAGACAAGGTACACGCACAACTACCACCGGACTTACCATATTATGATTCAGAAAGTTATCTCTACAACATGGTAGAATAAAATGGAGATCTTGGTTAATGAAAAATATGGGGGAATAGTCCTGTATGAATAATAAACATAAATGAAACTTTAAAAAGGAAAGAAACTAAAATGAAGGACATAGAGATCTTGGTTAATGAAAAATATGGGGGAATAGTCTTGTATGAATAATAAATATAAATGAAACCTTAAAAAGAAAAGGAAAGAAAATAAAATGAAGGACAAGGCTCACCAAGAACATAACCATCTTATACACTTCATGTCATAGAAAACAAAGGACTACTTCAACAACTATTTCTATAATAGAATACTATAAAGTATATTTTCTTTTCAATAAAATCCTCATGCATGTTCCAATATAAAATAGAGTTGAAGCAATGCAGCATTCTAATGAATGCATGTTTCAACCTTGCAATGTGTATTGTCTTTTTTTGTCTTTTCTTTTAATTCCAATGTGTGTTGCTCTAATGTGAGATCTTTTGCAATTTTTTTTATAATTCACTCCATGAAATTGACCATGTTGAATCTCCATGTTCATTGGTGCGTGACCCCCACTATCTCTGGACCATTTAAATGGGGGGTCCATAAAGCACTAAGAAGTATCAAAACCCCAAAGGTGCATGATCCCCAATCTCCTCTAAGTTGTGAAATTGGGGATTGTAAACCTCGAGGGTTTTAGTAGACTTAGTCATTCACTGACAACCTTTTCAATGGGTTTCAGTAGTCTTAGTCATTCACTGACAACCTTTTCAATGGGTTAGAGTGGATTCGTTATATAGAATGTCAAACAAAAGCATAATATGGAAGGTATTTTATTAGGTTGGTTCATGTACCTATGTCTAAGCCAAAATTCTATATGGTATCTAAAATTGGATAAGTCCTCCAAGCCTATAAAATGCACACTAGATTGTATTTAGTAGAAGGGAAATGAAAGGAAGACAATGAAAAATGAATTTTACAAAGGGAGTAGTTGGACAAGGATCCTTCAAATTTTAGTTGTTGAAAACACTTTAAATTTCTAAACTAGGTACACCCAACACCAAAAAGACCATAAGGTGGCTTTTTATGGAAATGGTTTTGATTACTATTGTGTTAGTTAGCTAAAATTCCCAACAAGATTTCCATAATTGGAGCTCTTTTCTTCAAGTTCAAAGTTCAAAGGTTATTTTAAAGTGAAAGTTATTTTGGCGCTTTGTCAATCAAAGTTCCTTTCATCGGAGTTGCTAAGTTCCTTCATCGATTAGATTTTGTGCATCAAGAGTTCTTTTTCAAAGTTTCTTCCTCAACACTCCAAGTTCATGTTCCTTTGTGAGTGAAATTTCCTTCCTTGACCAGGTTTTCCTTGGTCAATGTTCTTTCATTGGTTAGAGTTTTATGAAAAATGACCAGTAGGTTTGATTGTATATCCCTAAATGCTTCAAACATTTACAAATTGTATACTTATTTCAACTCAAAAAGAAAATACCATTTTTTCTAGGGAAATAAACCAAAACTATTTAATAGCATCCCCACATGAAAAATCATTTCATTGGCCCCAAATGTAATTCATTTACTTTTATAGCATCAATTGCCACCACATATGTATTGATGACTTGTTTGGATTTTCCTTGTCCTACTTGCGTAAATCGATCCCCTTTACCTCCTCTGGATTCTTCAAAAAACATTTTTTTTTACTTGTAAACACCCTAACAGCTATGCAAGGCGCATATACACATGTTTCTCCATTGAAAGTTGTGTACATATCTTTTTTGCTAAAAAATATATATTTTTTCATAATTTTGCGCGAGGTTATGGGTTTTTCAGTTTCCTAACTCCCTTTTACCAGTACACAACCATCTGCAACCACTCTAACCACTTGGAGATGGTATAAATTGAGCATGAACCCTAAGGAGAAGGACAATAATTATTGAACCAAACTTATGCTAACTATTTCTCTCCTTGTATGCAAACCCTTATATTCTCGTTGTTGATTCATGTCCTTAAACTTGGAAAGCCTCGTTTCCAGCCTTTTTCTTGCTTCCCATATCTAACCAAGAAGTCTCCCTTGATCTTCTTTGGATCTATCTGGGCATCTGAGCCGAAGGTCCACCCTATAATTAGTGGTCTGAGTGGAGGGAATTGGAGTTCGTTCGAGGAGTAATGTGACAGTAGGTGCAGGAGATAACTACCCAAAATCTATTTTCAATCAATAAAATACATCTTTCCTTCGAAATTATTTTTTTCTTTGTATTTGATCATTATGTTTGAATATTTCATTATTTAGAATACTAATTGTGCAATTATTTATGTCTTTGATCATTTCTATAGAAGTTATTTATTATATAATTGTTGTCCTTTGTAGTTTTCTTCTTGAGTATTGTGTAGGTTGGAAAAAAAAATAGTTTGGAGGGAGCACGACATCTTTCAGCCTCAGGATCTTCATCAGACGTAGGACACTTAGTATGTCCCTTCTTCCTTACTTCTTGTAGTTAGTTACATGATCAAGTTGGTTACAAATATTTAATTGCATTCTTGAATCTGATTTGGTATTTAAACAATCAGTGCTTTGTTGTGGCTCTGATCCATAGCCATAGGTATTTTTCCCGTAACAGAACTGGAGACCATATTGGGGATGGTCTCCTTTTTGGATTAGGGTAGGGTTCTTGCATTTCTTTTCTTTGGTTTTCTTGATTGTTTTATGCTTTTACTATTGAATTTAATCTTTCTAATATCAAACCTTTAGTTACAGTCCTTGAGTCCAATCTTTATCTTGCCTTTTCTTGAAATTTTGGGTGTTGTACGCATTGTTATTCAATAACAAAAGCATACATACGTGGGCTGTAATAAGGAAGGACGCATACATACACTCCTTGCCTTGGTGACATGCGTGTACATGTCATGTTAAGAGGATTTTTTCCTTTTTTCTTGGTCAAGGTCTTGTATTGGTCTTTGAGGGTCCTCCTCAACTCTCTTGGTTTCTTTTTGTGTCCTTAGCAGTCTCAGAAATCAGTCTTTCTTTATAAAACTAAAATAAAAACAAGATTATTCAATGCTATAACAGATGCCTCCAAAAACAAGATATTATTTGATGCTTCTATGGTTGTGAGTCATTATTGGATTTGCTATTTGTTTTCCATTGTTTTTTGGCTTTCTTTCTATCTTTGATGTGCATTTAGTGTTTCAATATTTTAGACCTAGGTTTTTCCAAGTTTTTCTTGGGTTCTAATGGTGTATACGCTATTCCATTTAACAACAGAAGAGTACATATGCTTCTTATTAAAGATAAAAGTGTGTACATATGTGCCCTGAAAGAGGAAAAAGAACGTACAATTACATAAGTGTTTTTTGGAAATATGGGTCATATACATGCCCTATAGAAGGCTAAGGCGCATACATTGTTGGCTCACTTGCATGCATCCTTCTTAATGTTGAGGGGTTATTGACCCAGGGTTCATCCATAGTTGACCAAAAAAAACCCAATTCATTGGCATATCAATCCTCATCCAAAGACTAAAGAAGGTCTCACCTGAGACACCATGAGAATCACAGAGACCACCTTGTCTTGTGTCGGTGATGAAGGGTTAAATTACATAGGGAATCCACTAGGGTCGATATTCATACATTCCATTTCAATATACTTAAAGATTAACAACATGTAACATTAATAGATACATTCATTGGACACATAATCAACACAGTAACTGAGGAATAATTGCACCTTGTATTATTTCCATTCACGCAATAGCATACATGGACCAAGAGACTCGTAATTCTTCATAAACAATGTCATGAATTCTCATACATTCTATCAGTATTTCATTACAAGGTGCCATGCACTTTCTCTCAGGCTTGGCATGCACTACTAAGTTGACTCTATTGTTGACTTCTTACAAACCTAGTTCCAACCACATACAGAACCAGACTCACAACCCAAATTTTACAAAACATAGGCAAATTCATTTCTCAACTGAGAGAACTCGAAGCGAATCCACTGAATGAACAACAATCAACAACCTTCTTTGTCTCATCAATTCTCCCTTTTTGTTTTCTTCTCTACTTTGGCGCTCTGTCACTTTTAGTTCTACTCCACTCGCTTTTTTGACTGCTAGTCCCGCACACTTCTGCCACCCGTATGCATTCCACCTAGCCTCTTTGGAGTAATGGAAGTCTTAACTAACTTACCAACTTATCCCTTAACTGCTCCATGATCTCTTTTGTTGTCTGAGTTAATCATTCGGGGATATTTCCCGAATATCCTCTTATTGATTCTGGTGTGCATGTAGTATCTTCTTGATTTCTAGTGCACATAGTGGAACTTATGACTAGTGTGTGTGCCTTATGCCATCCATTGTATAGCTACTGGTATGCACACAAAATTGTATTATGTGCACAACTATGTTTGTGCGCATGCAATCTTTACCCAAAAACTTTGGGTGCCAACAGGCCGCCAACACTATTACGTATCTCATCATCGAGACAATGGCCTCGTGGAGTGACCAATATGACAGAAGGAACCGTCTTCATGAGTTCTTGAAGGAACTCCTTGAAATTATTTTGAGATTCACCAAGGGTGGCATGGATTTGCTAGGTGATTTGAATGACTTCATTTGTATCAGTCGTCATGACTTGGGGAGATTTCAGGTCCACCATCTCCAATTTCTCAATCATTGGGGTGGCTATGAGCTACACAGCTGCCAACTAAGAATAGAATATTTGAGCCTTATCAATCGTGTTGTTTGCTAACTATGAAATGATTTGTTTCTTTGCCTATAATGCACTGATTTCCTCAGTCTTTCTCATGATTGTTTTCATCACAGCTTGGCACTCACCCGGAGGTTGAGAATCCAAACTTCTCTTTTGTTTAGCGACCTCTTCTTTGGCCACGTGAATCGTGTCATCAATGGAGCTAAGTTATAGTGAGTTCTACAAATGGTTCCAAGGAGTGAAATTTTACTTGAACAATATCGAAAAATCCTTCAGCCTGGACTAGCCGTCACGGATAGCTTCTTTGGCCACCGTAATCTTATTTTGCAGCTCCATATCCTCTGGTGTCATTTCTTGGATTCGAGCATGGAGAGATAGGTTATGTGATTCCAATGCCTAAAGACGCTTGGCGACTACTTTGAGCTTCTGTGATCCAGATGGATCTCGGTGGCCATCCACCTTTTTCATTGAATCACCATTTTGAGCATGTGGTTTCGATAAACCATGGTATTCACCCTTTTGATGGGGAATGAAATGTAATGTCATCTTCATTTGTTAATTACAGACATCATGTAATGATTTCCTAACGGTCGTATGTACATTCCTTCACCATAGCATTAATGCACCGGATCCCATTAGAACTCCGCAGTTAAGCGTGCTCAAGATAGAGTAGTATTGGGATGGGTGACTACCTGGGAAGTCCTAGTATTTTACATGCCTATGACATTTTATAAACTTAGTCCAATTTATGCCACATGCATCATGGGAATTGTTCTCCTCTCACTCTCTCATATATAATTGAGGTGAAGGAGGCCCTTTAAGCAGGCAATGGAGAGTGATGCAAAGCTTGTTGTGAATGAAGTGTAGCCAATATCTCTTTCTTTTAAGAGATAGGCTACCCCATTATGTCAGTTTGTGTTCTACAATGTTTCTCTCTCTTGTTCATTTTGCTCATACGGATGCACGTAGCAGCCACATATCTTCTCAGAGATAGCTACCACCATTCGAGCAAGTGTTTCAATTCTGCATTTTTACAGTTTCAGCCTATTTCATTTATTCAATAGAAGATATTGTTCACTGGATATTTGTGTTGTTCTTCATATCTTCATTTTTATTGTAGTCAGTATGTTATTCATTTCATTTCGCTCATAAATATGGATTAGTGGTATCAGAGTAGGATGTTCCTTATCGTTTCTCAGAGAAATTCCCCAATGAGGTCAGGGTATAGAGAGTTGGGTCTCAAGCTAGTTTCACTTGAAGACAATTTCTCTCGCCAACCCAAGTGACCTCCCATGGCGGAAGAAAAGAGAGATAACAAAGCAGGAGATCCTTTAAAGATGTTTATCAAGGAATCCCTTGTGCGACAAAGGAACAAGATGATGGAAAAATTTGCTCGGATCCTTCAAAGACTATTGATGGTGACGTTTGAGGCATCTTCAAAAAGAATCCATTTCACAAGTGCGGCACCCTTCAAGGTACAAGTCAATTTTGATATCCCCTTATTTGAAGGCCAGATAGATGCAGATGCTCTAGAAAAATGGTTGAATTTTCTAGAAGGTTATTACTCTATCCAAAAAAATTCTGACAACAAAAGGATCACCTTCGCACTCCTTAAATCCCTTCCCCGTGTCATAGCTTGGTGGGAAGGTTATTGGGAGAGGTACACCACAGATGAATCTACACTATTTGGGAGAGAACCCACTTGGTCGGCCTTTGTAGATGACCTAAAGGAATTCTACCATGTTGGAAACTATGATGACCAATACATGAGATGGACAACTCTGCGTCAGAAAAGAGACCAGATGGTGTCTGAGTACACCAAGATATTTCATACCTTACACTCAAAGCTGGGTATCAAAGACTCTAAGCAGCACCTGGTTTTGAAGTACTGCAATGGTATACACAGGTACATCTAAACAAAGATGGATTTCTTGGACATCTCCTCACTGGGAGCTGCTTACCGATATGCAGTCAAAATTGAGCAGAAATTCAAGCAGCAGAGTAAGTGGGAGAAGCATGGCAAAGGAAAATATAACTCACATAATGAAGAACAGAGCAAGGAAGGCAAACCTCAAGAGATCCAGTCCCATATATAGGAAAAGAAGTGTAATGGGAAGTCTAAGAAAGACACTAGAAAGTGGTGTGAGTTCCACAACATCCCTTGGCACAACACTGATGAATGTCACTCAATACAATCATTAGTGGTCGAGCTCAAAGACAAAGAGTTGAACCTCGACTTGGACCCTGATTTAGAAAATAATAAAAGAAGACAAATAATTGATGTAGAACCCACTTCTTCGGTCGCAACTGCAACAATCCAACCATAAGAGGATCCTAAGGAGGGAGAGAGACTCTTCCATTTACAGATGTGGGTGAAGGGGACCCCACTGCATTTTATTGTTGATAGTGGAAGCCAAAACAACATATGAGAAGAGGTTTTCAAGTAGTTGTATTTTCCAACAACACCACACCCGCATCCATACAACATTGGGTGACTTCGCCAAGGTCAAGATCTTCATGTTAGCCAGCAGTGTCGCATGTCCTACAGCATCAAGCCCTTAAAGGATGAGGTATTGTGTGATGTTTTCCCACTAGAAGTATGTAATGTTCTATTAGGCCAGCCATATATGTGGAGGTGTCATTTTGTTTATGAGTCTCGACCCCCTAGCATCATTTTTACTTTGGGGGGTCAGCTATACAGGATACCAAAGGTAGTTTCGACTATTGTCCCACCAAAACAATGCCACAAAGTAATTTCTCATACTGCAAAGTTTAGCCTCTTCACAATCTAATCAGAAGGTGAAAAGAAAGACACTACAACCATTGCATCCTCATCCCAAGACCTTTCTATCCAGCAGAAGAAGATCGAAAATATTGTAGAAGAGTCCCAAGATGTTCTTGTTGCACCTACAGGGGTGCCTCAACACTGCCTAGTCAAGAAAGGTTATAACAGAACTCTCCATACTCTACATGTTGCATATTCACCAACAGAGTCCTCCCACACTCAGGTAGATCATGCAGCTACATTGGTTGAACAGATCCAACCCCTCCAACAACAGGTTAATGATAGCCTTCAACAAGCTAAGCAGGACAACTTCTTCAGTAAGGAAATCAACGCACCAAGCTTAAGATTTAGTAGAAGTCTCCCCATCTCCCATGGGAACTTGACGCAATGGGGACCATTGATTCCTAAGGGGGGAAGAATGATCCAGATGGATCTTGGTTGTCATCCACCTTTTTCACTGAATTGCCATTTTGAGCCTGTGGTTTTGATAAACCATGATATTCACCATTTTGATGGGGAATGGAATCAAATGTCATCTTCATTTGTTAATTACATACATCATGTAATGATTTGCTAGTGGTCTTATGTACATTCCTACAGCATAGCGTTAATGCACTGGATCCCATTAGAACTCTATAGTTAAGCGTGCTTAGTCTAGAGTAGTACTGGGATGGGTGATCGCCCAGGAATTCCTAGTGTTTTACATGCCTATGGCATTTTATAAACTTAGTCCAATTTATCCCAGATGCATCATGGGAATTTTTCTCCTCTCACTCTCTCATATATAATTGAGGTGAAGGAGGCCCTTTAAGCAAGCAATGGAGTGTGATGTAAAGCTTGTTTCGAATGAAGCGTAGCCAACATCTCTTTCTTTTCATAGATAAGCTACCTCATTTTGCTAGTTTGTGTTCTACAATGTTTTTCTCTCTTGTTCATTCTGCTCAGACAAATGCGTGTAGCAGACACATCTCTTCTCAAGGATAGCTACCACCATTCAAGCAAGTGTTTCAGTTCTGTAGTTTTACAGTTTCTTCCTATTTTATTTATTCAATTGAAGATATTGTTCACTGGATATTTGTGTTGTTATTCATATCTCTGTGTTTTTTGTATTCAGTCTGTTATTCATTTCGTTACACTCATAAATTTGGATCATTATGCGGTGCTTGGACATCGAGATATGATTGTTTGTGATGATGGACCTATGAATATGATTCTTCTGCATAGTAAGTAATTCGTTGTGACTAGCCAAGGTAGCCTCATGTTGTGCCTTGGTGTTCGTGTGCATAGTGACCTCATCCAGATGCAGTGTTTGGAAGCCCTGTCATGCAGCTTCAACTTGTTGTCACGTGATCAGTTCTTGTTGTATTTGGTACTTGGTATGAGCCTGATTTGTGACTTCTTGGTCAAATTGGAGGCACAATTTTTCATGCATTTGACTGAGATTTTGGTTCCTCTCCCTAAGATCGTGGATTATTGTAGTAACAAAACTTTGCAGGTCGGTAGTAGGTACATGTGTAAGATAAATCTTGGTCTTGGCTAAGTTAGTTGGGACCATAGCTAGTAGGTTTACACTCATAACCATTTTCTGGCTCATGCATGGAGATTTTGTGGACTCTACAGAGGAGACCCTAGTGGCGAGGGTAAAGCCAACTATTGACAAAGTGAATCAACATTCCCTACCACATCTTTCTCGAATATTTATTGTCGGGAAAGCTAAGTGTTGGCCACCTGTCTACCAAATTGTAGTGTCGGAGGGCCACCATATGATTGCATCGTGGTATTTTTTCATCGACGCTTCCTCGAGCCTTGACCAAGGGAGGCGTTATGTTGCGTAGTAAGCCCTGAGACTTCTTATTTTGTCTAAGTGATATCCAAAAAAGGTGTACGTACATCCTCTATGTTAGGATCCGGGTTAATAGGGGTTGGGCCCTAACCCTTCAAGGATCATTTCCATTTTTTAACCCCATCTTCATCTACTTCGGAGCCCTCTACGCTCTACATTTTCTCTTCCAGATTCGGTGATTCTTGCTCAATGGAACCAGGGTTTTGTGTCTGAGATATAGAAGACTTGTTCCTTTGTCAAGAAGCATCCGCAACCCATCTCTATTCCTATGAATTCTTTTTCTTATCTTGAATTGGGTTTGCAATTCGGTAAGTGGGGGTTGGTAGTTGGTTGGTCAGTCAGTGACACCCTCTAGGATGTCCTTTTCAATAATGCAGAAGGGGAGGTTGGCTTCTACTTTGTCGTTGGTTGCACGAGGGTAAATAAACATGTTATGGAAATTGCATGCAAAATCAAGATAGTTAGTATACCATGTCAAAAGCCTCTTCGGGATGCAGACCCTTTCTTTGGAAGCAACGATCAACCATGTGAACCATTTTCGGAAATCCTTTATGATGTCCGCTTGGGCTGTTGGTTCCTTTGAGTAATAGAGAGTTAGAAAGTGGGGGACAATGAACACGAGGGTGCCCACAACATCCTCTTCATTCCCTAGTGGTGGCTTCCATAAAATCATGCCAATCAAGAGGATTACCCAACTATGATGAAACTCCTTTCCTGAGTTCTGAGCATCCAAACAGTCGTCGACAAACTCATTCAACAAGTACTGAGCCCAGAACATTTGAACTCCTCTAGCACATCGTTCAATGGTGACGATCACACCAAGGGGGAATTCATCCTTTTGGCACTTCCATATGATCTTGCGGGCAAGTAATTATGTTGCAAATCTTACCGATGGATCATTAATCTTGGGGATTACAACCTCATGTGTCCCATGCATGTCCCAAACCAGGTGTAGACTTCCTCATGTGTTGTGTCTTTTGCCTTGATAGTAATGGTTGGATCCTCTCCAGATGTACGAAGACCTGAAATAATGTGCATTGTTTCAGGGTCAATGGGGTATGAATTATCCAACCATAGATAACCACCATGCAATCTAGTAAGGAGGAATCAAACACATTCATGAATTGTTGGGGCTCAACCAAAATGGGGATAGTTGAGCAATGTAAGGATGCTATAATTTCGCAGAGGCTTCGCCCAGTTCTGAGTAACCACCATTTATGTATCATATTTTTTTTGGATAATGCATGCACACTTTTCTAATTGGAGTTCGGGGAACTGATTTGGGTCACGCACATTATAATTTTCACATTTGAGCAGTGGGAATTTTCCCAAGTTGGACCCCTTAAAATCTACTTTGAATGGTATCATTTGTTCTCGAACCAATTGTTCTCTTACCATTTTGGCCTTCTTTCTTACTTGTGATTTCCATAAGGAATCCATCCTAGTTGTTAACGATTGTGGTTTATTAAGTTGTGTTCTGCAAGCCTAAAACGAATCCAAGGCTCAATGGCATGGGACAACTTGCCTAGTGCATGACTAAAGAGTGTATGTGCTTATGTTCTCTTTCCAGTGTTGGCATACGAATGAAGGAACACTCTGGGATCCGAGTAGTGGGGGATAAAAAAGAGAATCAATGATCTAAAACAATTTGTTCACCAAGGAATACTATAATATTAATTCCATCTATTGTCCAGTTGGCTTTGGAGTTACTAGTTGTTCCTTGTTTTCAATCAACCGACAATCCCTTTAATTCTCATTGTTGATATTGTCTCAGTGGATGAATATCTATATTTTCATCCTTAATGTTTTCCTTTCCACTGGCCAACGTAATTAATTCTTCAGTCATTCTAAATCGGGAAAAGCACTCCCCTTACTATTGTATTAATGACTCGATCTTTCCAAAATTAGATTAAATCTATATGGTGTAGTTGTCTGTCACATCCACCGTTATTACAACCAAACATATTCATCATTGAATCTTTTAATATGATGTCAATGACTCTCTACATGCACAAGTCTTATTATTCAAGGGGCGTCATGCATGATTCATTGATGCAGGAGCATCACCATTACCAAAGCGAGCGTGGAGCCAGCGCATCTGTTTTTTTAACACAAGACATATTGCTTTGAAACTTTTTGGAAATGATGCGCCAAACCTTCAATGAACCATTTATGAAGGAGCGCCTTTTGTATATTGTATTGGACCTTGAGCGACACGCTCTCGTCCTTAGTAGATAGGAGGCATTTAATCTAGTTAATGCAGGTAGATAGATTTATTTCTTAGATTAGACAGTTTTAGAGCGCAGGAGGGAAAACGGATCTAGACACCCTCATTGTACATTGTAACATTAGCCAGCACAAGTGAGCAGGAAGAGTATAGTAGAGCCGCAGGGAGCTATAGAGGAACATCCATGTAAAGATCTTGAATTAATAGAAGAAATTGATTCAGATTCATGGTTTTATGTTTTCTCTCTGTGTGTGTTGATAATATGCTCATGAATGTTTGTTTTCCTGTTATGCATTTTCTTTGATGTGTTGTGCATATGATTTCATGGTTGAGGTTGAAATCTGAAGGAAAGGAGAGATGAGTTTCAATTGTTTCTCTAAATGAACCAGAGGATTCATGCAAGGAGTGCAGTCAAATTGTCTGCAAGGAGTGCATTGACAGAAGGGTTCAATTAGAGATATCTTTTGTTCTCATTTTCTCAAGGGTCCAGTTAGGCACAGTGTCGTGCAAGGAGTGCGTAGGCTGATTAAAGGTCTCAGGGTTGCAAACCTGAGTAAGGGACTGGAAGACTGTTACTGCAGGAGTGCGTGCAAGGGGTTTCCAAGAAGATTGAAATCGTGGAAGATCTCAGGAGGAGTAGGCCTTCAAATTCACTGAAGGATAAGCGCAGGGGAGCTACTATTGAAAACCTGAGGGAGACGTCGCAGGTTGGCGAGTAAGTGAATGAGTCTCGTGGAGAGAGCCTTCGTCATTTCGTGGATTTCATAAGGAAGAATGGACGGTCGAAATCCTCTGAGGATATTTCGCGAAGTGCCGAGGACCGTTAGATCTTGTGGAGGTGCAGGAAAGTTATCAACGCAAGTGTGAAGAGGTTCGAAGCTTAGGAGAGGCAGAGCCATTGATCTGTGCCATAAGATTCGTCGGATCTACATGTGATATCGTGTATCGGGGATTCGCAAGTCGAAGCTCCAACTTTGTGCAACAAGAATTGCGATATCGTGATCCGCGATATCCCGATGTGTCATGAACCGTCCATTGGTCAGGGATGCGTGTCAGAAGATCTAAACTAATCGGGAGTCAGAGTATCGAGGTTTTTGAAGACACAGAACTCTTGCATGTTGGAATCGCGATCCACGATATCCCGACGAGTTCAGGACCGTCCATTGTTGAGGACACGCGTCAGGAGATCCAAGGAAGTCGGGGATCGCAGAATCGCGAGTCCAAAGGGTGCATGCATATTGACATCGCAAACCCCGAAACCCCGATGGGAAGCCATATAGCTGTGGTCATATGGTTGGTGGTCATGTGGACCGTGGTATAGTCAGAAAGGGCTAAGACCAAGAAGGAGCGTGTCGGGTATCGGAGAATTGGGGTTTTTAATAACCAAGTATTTGTGCAGCTCGGAGTCGCGAAATGCGATATTTCGATGAGAGAAGCAAGTGGGGCCACAGGGGGGTGTTGCGAGCAAAGGACAGGTGTCACCCCATATCGGGTTTCAGGACTTAAAAGGTTCCGGAAATTTGTGCAACGGGAATCACGATATCCCGATACGTGATTTCCCGATCGCCACAGGAGTGTGGGCCACAAGCGTTGGAGCAGAGGACAGGTGGCACTTTATATCAGAGTTCGGGGAATTGAAAGTCCCATGCACATAGCAATGGAAATCACGATATTGCGATACGCGATATCCTGACAGGTACAAGGACAGAGCGGGGACCACCAGGGTCAAAGTGGTGAACAGGTGTCACACCACACCGGAGTATCGGTATATCAGGAATCGGGGATCAGTGAGGGGAGTTGTTTATGTCACCGGAAGTGTCAATTTTCCAACGGGAGAAGTCCCGATAGGAACAGGAAGGCATTGAACCACATCGGGTTTCGTGGATTCAAAAGACTCGAATTCGTGACCACAGGATTCGCAATAACGCAAAATCTGATTTCCTGATTTGAGCAGGGAGTTTGTTAAAGAGAATATCTATGGGTGAGGAAAATACCCGATAGGGAATTGGTGGAGATTTTAAGCTCTTTGGGTCGGGAGAGGAAGGTCCTGTGAGAGGACGTGTCCCTAGTGGGTGCGCCTGCTTCAAGTGGTATCAGAGCTTAGAAAAGATTCTTTGCTTTCTGTAGCAGAGAAGAAATAAAAATTTCTCCATGCTGCCGAGGAGAGAAAGACAATCACCTGATCCAGAGGATAGGGAGAACCAAAGAAGAAGAGGGAGACAAGCACAGAATCCAGAAATGGAGAGACAGATACGTGATCTCCGAGCGAGACTAGAAGATATGGAGGCAGCGTAGAGATGCACAGCCAATGCTGGATATCTGAGTGACTCCGAAGGCGAAGTTGAAGCCGAACAACAAGAAGAAGTTGCAGCCGAAGATGCAGCCAATGAGCAATTAATTAAGGCTATCACCCGGATGAGTTCGAAAACAAAGATGGACACTCCAGCTTATGAAGGGAATCTGGATGCAGAAGAACTTCTAGACTGGATTAGAGCTCTGGACACCTATTTTGATTACGAAGATATCGAAGAAGATAAGAAGGTCAGGCATGTTGTCACGAGATTAAAAGGACACAAAGAATTATGGTGGGACGAGCTTCAAGCAAAAAGACGTTGCAAAGGTAAGCAGAAAATTAAGAGCTGAGACAGGATGATTGCAAAAATGAAGGCGAAACTCATTCCCAGAGATTATCAAATTTCTCTGTTCAGGAGGATGCAAAACCTGAGACAAAAGCTGATGACAGTAAAGGAGTATACTGAGGAGTTTTACAGGTTGAACATCAGGGAAGGTCATCACGAAAGCAATGATGAAAAAGTGGCCAGATATATGAATGGGTTGAGGTATGATATCCAGGATGAAATGAGTATGGAAACCATCCGAACAGTGGAGGATGCCTATCAAATGGCTTTGAAATCTGAAGAGAAGCTAAGCCATAAGCCAGGACAGGGAGGTCGAGGTAGGAGTCAGCCCAAAGGTAATTCAGTTGCCCAAGATAGGTTTCAGAAATCCAAGGACGACTGGAAAAATCCTCATACAAGAATAGAAAGGAGTGGAAGTTCACAACGAGGCCAACGGGATGAACAGCGAGGGCAGCATACAGAACAGGGCGGAGCATACAATGATAATAACACATTTCCTGGTACCAGAGGAAGAGGAAGAGGCAGAGGTGGAATCATTACATGCTTCACATGTGGAAAGAATGGGCACAAATCCTTTGACTGTCCAGATAAGAAGAAGGACGGAGGAGAAGCTCACATCGCCGAGGCACAGAGGCGAGATGCTGAAGAAGAAAATGCAGAAGACGGAAGGTCATTGATGATGCATAAAGTTCTCTTAACACTCGAGAAGGAGGTGGAGGACATAGTCCAGAGAAACTGACTTTTTAGAACTGCATGCAAGACCAAAGACAGGGTGTGCAAGGTTATCGTGGACAGCGGTAGCACAGATAATCTCGTTTCAACCGAGATGGTGGAGAAACTAGAACTAGAGATGATTGATCATCCAATTCCATATAAAGTTTCATGGCTACAGGAGGGACATCAGGTAAATGTCACTAAACAATGTTTAGTTGAATTTAAAATTGGAGGGTATAATGATAAAATACTCTGTGATGTTATCCCTATGGATGTATGTCATTTATTGCTGGGCAGACCATGGCAATATGACAGGAATGTAGTTCATGATGGAAATATGAATACGTATACTTTGGAGAAGAATGGGAAAACACATATGTTACTTCCAATTAAAGATAAAGAAGTAAAATCGGAAACGAGAAATACTGTACTTCTCATGAGTGGGAAGGAACTTCTTACGGAAGTAAAGAAGAAGGAAGATCCACAATTCTTTGTGGTCAGAAAACCCAAAATCATTTTGACCAGCACAAGAGTGGATGATTTGCTAGAAGAAATTCAGGAACTGCTGGAAGAGTTCACTGACATTGTGGTATACGAATTACCTCATTCATTGTCGCCGATGAGGAGCGTAAGTCACCATATAGACCTCGTACCAGGAGCTAGTTTTTCGAATAAGGTCATGTACAGGTTGACGCCTCAGGAGAATGAGGAGGTTAAGAAGCAGGTCCAGGAGTTGTTGAACAAGGGATTGGTCAGGGAAAGTTTGATTCTGTGTGTTGTTCCAACGGTACTCAGTCCAAAGAAAGATGGAGGCTGGAGAATGTGCATCGATTCCAGAGCCATTAACAAGATAACCATCAGGTATAGGTTTCCATTGCCACGGATGGACGACTTGATGGATTTTTTAAGTGGAGCCAAATGTTTTTCAAAGGTTGATTTGAAAAGCGGATACCATCAGATTCGCATGAGGGAAGGCGACGAGTGGAAGACAACCTTCAAAACCAACGAAGGGTTGTATGAATGGCTAGTCATGTCGTTTGGCTTGACGAATGCACCGAGTACCTTCATGAGGTTAATGAACGAAGTGCTGAAGGAACTCATCGGGAAGTTTGTCATTGTTTATCTGGATGACATATTGATTTTCAGTAAAACAAAAGAAGAACATCTGAAGCATTTAGCTGCAGTAATGAAGAAGCTACAGCAGGAGAAGTTTTTGATCAACATGAGGAAATCTTCATTTATGAAGACAGAACTCATTTACTTTGGATTTGTCATATCGGCAAATGAATTGAAGATGGATCCAGGTAAGGTGGAGGTAATTAAAAATTGGCCATCACCGATAAATGTTTTCGAGGTGAGAATTTTTCATGGACTGGCTAGTTTCTACAAGAAGTTCATCAGAAATTTCAGTGGGATTAGCGTAGCGATGATGGATACAGTCAAGAAAAGACATAAATCTTTTCATTGGACTGAAGAAGCTGAAAAGAGTTTCAATTTTTTGAAACGAAAGATTATAGAACAACCGGTTTTGGTGTTGTTGGATTTTAGAAATACATTCCAGGTAAAATGTGATGCGAGTGGGTTTGCCATAGGAGCGGTCTTGAGTCAGGATGACAGACCAATTGCATATTTCAGCGAGAAGCTGAATGAGGCAAGGGAGAAATACTCCACATATGATAAAGAATTCTATGCCATCATACAGGAATTGAAGAAATGGAGACACTATTTGATTCCGAGAGAATTTATTTTATATAGTGATAACCATGCATTGCAGTATGTAACTCAACAGGAGAAATTGAATCAGAGGCATGTTAAGTGGGTCGAATACATGCAAAATTTTACATTTGTAATTAAGCATATTTCGGGTACTGCTAATAAAGTGGCTGATGCTTTGAGCAGGAAATGTTTTTTGTTGCAGGAGTTCAAAGTCAAGACTTTAGGCTTTGATGATCTTAAGGATATGTATGCAGCTGATCAAGATTTCAGAGAAGCATACGGAGCAGCTGAGAACCTAGTCCTCGGAGACAGAAGCCAGTGGATAGAGTATGTGATCCAAGATGGATTGATGTTCAAAGGCAATCAATTGTGCATTCTGAAATGCTCCATGAGGGAGAATCTATTAAAATAAAAACATAGTGGAGGCTTGGCAGGGAATTTTGGCCACGACAAGACATTTGCAAAGCTGAGCGAAGCATACTTTTGTCCATGGATGTGGTCAGAAGTCAAGAGTTTTGTCGACAGATGTAGAATTTGCCAGCATTCAAAGGGAAAGAAGCAGAATACAGGATTCTATCAACCATTACCCATACCCGAGAGGCCATGGGATGAAATCAGCATGGATTTCGTATTGGTATTACCTAGGACGCAAAGAGAGCATGATTCAATCTTTGTGGTGGTTGACAGGTTTTCCAAAATGGCACATTTTATCCCATGCTAGAAAACCATTGATGCGACTCATATCGCAAATCTGTTTTTTAAAGAGGTCGTTCGACTTCACGGCTTACCCAGAAGTATTGTTTCAGACAGAGATACAAATTTCTTAGGGCACTTTTGGAGGACACTGTGGAAGAAAATGGGAACTAACTTGATGTTTAGTTCTGCCTATCATCCACAAATGGATGGGAAAACGGAGGTGGTAAATAGAAGTCTGGGAGACTTGCTAAGAAGCTTGGTGACAGAGCACCACAGTAGTTGGGACAATGTGTTGCCACAGGCAGAGTTTGCATACAACGACTCAGTGAACAGGAGCACAGGGAAAAGTCCATTTGAGATTGTATACGACAAGCAGCCAAGAGGAGTTTCGGAGCTAAGGGATTCGGAACAGATAATGAATAAGAGCACAAGCACTGAAGAATTCGCAGAGGCGATGAAATAACTTCACGGCCAGGTGAAGCAACGACTGTTGAAATCAAATCAAGAATATAAGCGCAGAGCTGATCAGTGGAAGAGACAACTTCAGTTCAAATTTGGTGAGTTATTTCTGGCACATTTGAGGAAAGAAAGGTTCCCAAGGGGAACATACAATAAGCTAAAGATGAAGAAAATCGGGCCATGCAAGGTCTTGAAGAAATTAGGAGAAAATGCTTATGAAATTGAGTTGTCGAATGGGATCGGAATATCTCCGACATTCAATGTCTCAGACTTATATCCATATAAAGTTGAGGAATCAGGAGCTGAAAGTGATGAACAGCCAGAGGTCCAGTGGCAGAAGCAGATGCCGATTGCAGAAAAGCCACAGATGGAGCGTATACTCGACAAGAAGGTGAGCAAAAAGACCAGGCGGAAGCAATACTTCGAGTATCTGGTCAAATGGAAGGGCCATCCAGTGGAAGATGCCAGTTGGGAGATGGAAGCGGAGATTCAGAAGCATGGACAGACTGTGCAGGAGCTCATGGACAGGAGCCCATGAAATATTTCAAGCAAGGGAGTATGATGCAGGAGCATCGCCATTACCAAAGCGAGCGTGGAGCCAGCGCATGTGTTTTTTTAACACATGACATATTGCTTTGAAAAAATTTTGGAAATGATGCGCCAAACCTTCAATGAACCATTTATGAAGGAGCGCCTTTTGTATATTGTATTGGACCTTGAGCGACATGCTCTCATCCTTAGTAGATAGGAGGCATTTAATCTAGTTAATGCAGGTAGATAGAATTTATTTCTTAGATTAGACAGTTTTAGAGTGCAGGAGGGAAAATGGATATAGACACCCTCATTGTACATTATAACATTAGCCAGCATAAGTGAGCAGGAAGAGTATAGTAGAGCCGTAGGGAGCTATAGAGGAACATCCATGTATAGATCTTGAATTAATAGAAGAAATTGATTCAGATTCATGGTTTTATGTTTTCTGTGTGTGTGTGTGTTGATAATATGCTCATGAATGTTTTTTTTCCTGTTATGCATTTGCTTTGATGTGCTGTGCATATGATTTCATGGTTGAGTTTGAAATCTGAAGGAGAGGAGAGATGAGTTTCAATTGTTTCTCTAAATGAACCAGAGGATTCCTGGAAGGCGTGCAGTCGAATTGTCCGCAAGGAGTGCGTTGACAGAAGGGTTCAATTAGAGATAACTTTTGTTCTCATTTTCTCGAGGGTGCAGTTAGGCACAGTGCCATGCAAGGAGTGCGCAGGCTGATTAAAGGTCTCAGGGTTGCGAACCTAAGTAAGGGACTGGAAGAATGTTACTGTAGGAGTGCGTGCAAGGGGTTTCCAAGAAGATTGAAATCGTGGAAGAGCTCAGGAGGAGTAGGCCTTTGAATTCACTGAAGGATAAGCACAGGGGAGATGCTATTGAAAACCTGAGGGAGACGTCGCAGGTTGGCGAGTAAGTGAACAAGTCTCGTGGAGAGACCCTTCGTCATTTCGTGGATTGCATAAGGAAGAACAGACGGTCGAAATCCTCTGAGGAGATTTTGCGAAGTGCCGAGGACCGTTAGATCTTGCGGAGGTGCAGAAAAGTTATCAACGCAAGTGTGAAGAGGTTCGAAGCTTAGGAGAGGCAGAGCCGTTGATCTGTAACATAGGAGTCATCGGATCTACACATGATATCGTGTATCGGGGATTCACAAGTCGAAGCTCCAACTTTGTGCAACAAGAATTTCGATATCGCGATCCGCGATATCTCGACATGTCCTGAACCGTCCATTGGTCAGGGACACGTGTCAAAAGATCTAAACTAGTCGGGAGTTGGAGTATCGGGGTTTTTGAAGACACAGAACTCTTGCATGTTGGAATCGTGATCCCCGATATCCCGACGAGTTCAGAACCGTCCATTGTTGAGGACACGCGTCAGGAGATCCAAGGAAGTCGGGGATCGGAGAATCGCGAGTCCAAAGGGTGCATGCATATTGACATCGCAAACCCCGAAACCCCAATGGTAAGCCATATAGTTTTGGTCATATGGTTGGTGGTCATGTGGACCGTGGTATAGTCAGAAAGGGCTAAGACCAAGGAGCGTGTCGGGAATCAGAGAATCAGGGTTTTCAATAACCAAGTATTCATGTAGCTCGGAGTCATGAAACGCGATATTCCGACGAGAGAAGCGTGTGGGGCCACAGGGGGGTGTTGCGAGCAAAGGACAGGTGTCGCCCCATATCGGATTTCGAAACTTAAAAGTTTTCAGAAATTTGTGCAACGGGAATCATGATATCCCGATACATGATTTCCCGATCGCCACAGGAGTGTGGGCCACAGGCGCTGGAGCAGAGGACGGGTGGCACTTTATATCAGAGTTCGAGGAATTGAAAGTCCCGTGCACATAGCAACGGAAATCGCGATATTGCGATACGTGATATCCCGACGGGTACAAGGACAGAGTGGGGACCACCAGGGTCAGAGTGGTGAACAGGTGTCACACCACATCGGAGTATCGGTATATCAGGAATCAGGGATCAG
This sequence comes from Picea engelmannii, assembly GCA_009831015.1. NCBI lineage: Eukaryota > Viridiplantae > Streptophyta > Pinopsida > Pinales > Pinaceae > Picea > Picea engelmannii. The sequence goes on from ML788774.1 coordinate 198,689, forward strand.
TGAGGGGAGTTGTTTATGTCACCGAAAGTGTCGATTTCCTAACAGGAGAAGTCCCGATAGGAACAGGAAGGCATTGAACCACATCGGGTTTTGGGGATTCAAAAGACCCGAATTTGTGACCATGGGATTCGTGATAACGCGAAATCCGATTTCCCGATTTGAGCAGGGAGATTGTTAAAGAGAATATCTATGGGTGAGGAAAATTCCCAATAGGGAATTGGTGGATATTTTAAGCTCTTTGGGCCGGGAGAGGAAGGTCCTGTGAGCGGACGTGTCCCTAGTGGGTGCGCCTGCGTCATTCATGCGCACCCCTACATAAGCTACCATGTTTTAATCTATCATGACAACCCTCAGTGAGTCGCAATGCTTTTTCACGCAGATCCAATTTCTCAGTTTCCGCCATGGAGGATATACACTAGTTGCAGCTAGATATGGGGGAATCCATTGACTTCCCACTCCTTCCTAAATCATGCACAGCTCATATGTTTGCTCAATAGGCGACAGAGGGACTGAATGGATAGAATTACTTTCTGACAGAACACGTTGATCTTTCAGATCTATCCTTTGTACATCCTATTGTTGTGTGGCCACTCAATGTCTCTCACAAGAACACATGTATTGGAAGATGTCTATCCCAAGCATGAACATTTCCCTTATGGACTCTTCTATTGCCTATCATTCATAGATTTTTTCCCAATGCACTTCCCACCACTACATGGGTATACCTATTAATATTGTATCAGGGGCGCATACCCCGTGGAGTAGGGAGATAAGATACATCCAGATAATGAAAGTTTCCACCAGATCGATCTTGTCGAACTGATAGGGCTCAAATTCATCTTCAGGAATCGCAGTGGTAATTCACACACACCTCCTAGTAAATACTTTATACATTTTATGTTTCCACCTCTCCATGGAATCCTCTGAATCCATATCATATGACTTCACACTTCTCCAACTCAGCTCTCCATCCATCATGGGATTGATATATTATTCCATGCGCCCTGTGATATGGTAGATATTTTCAATAAAAGAGCTATATGCATCCTCATTCATGGGCTCATTGTATCTGTCACCTTCATTTGGATCTAATGGTGCAATCACACGCAAGGTGTCTATCTCAAACAACATATGTATCTTCTTCATATTCAAAACAACATTGTCTTCAAATTCCCAATCAATGCCAAGTAGGGAAAGGTAGGGATCTAAGTCATCCATGATCTCGATCAATTCAAAATATGCCTTAGTCTTCACCCCTTCTATTTTCACTTCGACTTAGTCCAACCGACCTATAGGATAGATTATGTATTGATTATCCAACTGAAGTTGAATTGGACTAATTTTGGTTTACCCATCAACTCCCAAGATTTCTTAAGTAAGATGTTCATGTGAGATCCCAAATCCAACATGACCCCTTCCATCTCATAGATTTCAAGTTCACTCATCATCTTGAATTCTTCACATGTGTGCTTCTTCTTACTGACCTGGCATGCATCCCTTTCTGGTAGGGGGGATGATATAGTTATATTTGTCACTTCTTCCCCCATGCAAGTTGCTAACATATGCATCAAATTTATCACAACATTTTGATCATTTAACAACTTCAAACAATAATGCAAGAACTTACTTACTTGATATTTGGTTTCTGCTTCCTGGATCATGTCGCACAGTACTTCCTCTCATGTCGTGGTCTTCATCTCTTCATGCACATGTTCTTCTATTTCCCTTTGTTCAGATTGTCATAACTATTCTTTCCTACAAGATTCTTCCAGTGACCTTCATGTCATGCATTGTATCTCCTCGTGCACATGAACTTCCTCTAAATACCTCTATATGGAGAACTGTGATTATTTGTGGGCTCAGGCTTCTTCCAGTGACCTTTGTGTCACATGTTGTACCTCCTAATGGACCTGGGATTCTTCTAGAGAAATTATGTTGCACACTACAGCTCTTCCCATGCTCTTTCTTCCTCTAGGGACCTATGAGCTTCACACAGAAACTACTTATGTTGTGCAGCATAAAACTTAAGGTGATACTACACTACCTCTTTTATCTTCCCCTTCATTCTTTGGCCCAAGCTTTCTCCATGCTCAAAGTCTATTCCCATATTTTATACACCTCAGGTTATCACTCGCACATCAAATTCCATATATTTCTTTTGATTCTTGTGTGGCTATGCAGTCACCATGTTGCAGTGTGCCTTATTCTCTTCCCACTTCTTTAATAAGTCAAGGAAATCCTCTGTGACATGCTCAGTGTTATAACAGTACCCATAGATAGCACGCGGTTTGGTACAAAACCTCAATAGATGGCCTATATCACCACAATTAAAATAGGTGGGTGGTCTTCCTCCACCTCCCCCATATCCTCTTCCTCGACCTTGTCCATGTTAGGTAGGTATCATATTATTTTCATGTGTGTGTGGGGGCACGTCAGATTTGACAACTGCATCTGATGATCCCATCACCTAGTTTTTTCTAATTTAGCATTTTTTGTTATTTTTAGTGGTTTTCTAAATTAATATTGGATTAAGGGATTAGGTTTTTGGTAGCTACAGAATACCTAGAATATTGTGTATATATTGTATTGCAAATTGTGAAATTAATACAATGAAGATTTGAGAGGTGTGACACCAAGGAAGGTTGGTTTTCTCTCAGTTAAGGGTTTCCAACATAAATCTTTGTGTGCTATGTGTATGAGCCATTGGTTAATTTATGTTTTTATTAATAATTTGTATGCATTTCTTTACTTCAAAGCTCTAAAAGTTGCATGTGGTATCAGAGCATGGTTTTGGCTTAAGGGGGACACCTTTGTTGCTGAGGGTTTGGCTCGATCTTGATAGATCAATTTTTTCTTGGGTTTGTGATAAACTTGGGTTCAATTGGGAGATTTGTAGTGGTGATTCGTGTGTTGAAAGATAATGGCAAGAATTTCTAGAATCAAGATTGAGAACAATTGATCATTGTGGATCCTCATACACGACCTACTGGTACAAATCCTACTAGTACACAAACTACTAGTACTCAATCTACTAGTTTTTCGGAACAAGATTGGGAGAAGCTAGATAGAAGAGTAAGGAGTATGATTTCTCTTTGCCTAGATGATTCGTTGTTATTGAATGTGTCAAGAGAATATACAGCCAAGGAACTATGGAAAAAGTTGGGTAATCTGTATCATTCAAAATCCTTGGTAAACAAGTTGTTTCTTCGGAATAAGTTGTATCATATTAGAATGGAAGATGGAGATTCTGTGACAAAGAATCTAAATGCCTTCAATAATCTAGTAAGTCAACTTGGATATGTTAATATTACGCTTGCAAAAGAAGATAAGTGTATTACTTTGTTATGTTCTTTTCCAAACTCCTAGGATAATCTGGTTGTAGCAATTGGTAGTAAAACTCAATTTGCATTAAAGTATGAGGATGTAGTTTCATCCTTGTTATTAGAAGAGATGAGGTGGAAAATCATGGATAGTCATTGCACGGATGTTTTATTTGTAAGAGTTCGTCATAAATATAGGGATACAAATAAGTCTTTGGGTGGGAGATCTAAATGTATAGGTGGATATAAATCCCCAGGAAAATCTTTAAGGAAATGATGGAAATGTGGTAAAACTAGGAATTATAAGAAATATTGCAGGTATAAGAAAGTTGATAAAGAAAATTGATGCAGGAGCATCTCCATCAACATTTAATGAGGCAAAGTGCAGGACATATCAACATCTAGTGTGTGCATTCAAATTGGTTTTGGATTCCAAGGAGAAACTGTCACTTAAATGTTTGAAAATATTATAATTAAAGGCCTGTAATATTTTGAGGCATGGGCCATTGTAAACAATCCAGGATATTGTAATTTCTTTAATGCCCAAAGGATTGTACATATTTGGAGCATCGACTCATATCTATATTGTAAATGTTCATTTATTTGTAATAAGCTTAGTGGTAGAATGATTTAATTATGATGTGAAAGCACTAGAGTAGTCGGAAGGAAGGCTCAAGAATCCCATCCATGTATAAATATATGTAATTAATGCCCAAAAGAGGTTGTTGAAGATTATTGTATTTGATGTTGAGATCATTGTGATTACTACAGAGAAAGAGAGAAGATGAGAGATGTGGGAACTCTTGTAAATGTTTTCTTGAAGGAATATAATAGAGGATATTTACTTCACATGTCTAAGTTTTCTTATCTCTGATTTATTTAGGTAATTTTATGTTATCTATTTTTTGGGTTTATATCATGTGTGTGTATTTCATGGTTGAGTGAATGAACCTTTGATGTTCTATAAGTTTCAATTGTTTCTTTTATGAAATCCTCGTGCAAGGAGTGCACAGTGGCCATGCAAGGAGTGTGAAGGCAGATTCGATAGCTCAGGAGAGATAGAGTGAATTTCGTAGAGTGAGTGCAAGGAGTGCACATATACTTGTTTGAGTATAAAAAGATCGAAGGATAGACCCATGCAAGAAGTGCTTAGGGCCAACACTCAGTGAAGTGTTGAGAGATTCTCAAGGAGAGTGAGCGCAAGGAGTGCTCGGGAAAATTTTTCTAAGTCTCAATCTTGAGAGAAGTAGAGCAATGTGTGTGCCAAGGTTTGAATCACTTAGAGTGACAAAGCTCAGGAAGAATATTGAGAGAAGGTCCTCGGAGAAAGGATTCATTTTGTTTGGAGGTTGAGTGGACGAGATACATTCGGGAGAAACCTGAGTTTTTCACAATCGTCAGATCTAGAGAAGGTGTGTGGGTGTTAACCCTTTAATTCCTTCGTACTTCACAAATTCGGCAATTTTAGGGTGTGTGTTGTGGAGGAGACAAATTTCCTGAAGTCCCAGAGTCCAAATTTAATCTGGACCATTGGTAGATGGGGGACACGTCTCCGAAGATAAATAGTTATCCAGAATTCTAGCTATCTGGTGAACCTGAAGTGTTGTTGCAAGAGTGTGAAAAAATCTCGAAGCTCTAAAGCCCAGAGAAGATCCTGACCGTTGGCGTCGGGGCCACGTGTCGGCATATTTCTAGTGATTCGGGAATTTGGCAGTCCGGGAGAACAGAGGCATAAATTGTTTTGGCTTGAGAACTCCCGAAGGCCCGAAGTCTAGAGTATATCTTGACCATCAGATGAGAGGGACACGTGGATCGTAGATCCATCCCTTCTCCAGTTTGACGTTCGGAGGATTTGAAGTGTTGTATCATGAAGAGCTCTAAAGCCTAGAGCCCGAAGTAATCTTAGGATTTCAATTGAAGGCAGACATCAGCCGTCCGATTTTCCAGTTCGTAGTTTGTGCATTCAGAGGTGTTGCACATTTAGACAAGGAAAACTCTCGAAGCTCGGAGTCCTAGAATTTTTGTGAACCGTTGATCAAGGCATGTATTGTGAGTCGTTGATCCTCACCTCTTTTCAAATATTCATGAATTTGGCGTTTGGCAGGATTGTTGTGTGTTTTAGTTAGAACTCCTGAATCCCATAGCTCTGAAGTGTCGGAGTTCCTACTAGTTAAAGAGCTTAGCCCATGGTTTTGGCCCGAGGTCACGTGGATTTCTCCTCTTACGTGATAAGACCCTCGTGCAGAGAAAAGAGAAAAGGCATGTGGTAGATTATTTCTAGGGTTCAACAAGAGTCTGAGAGCTAATTCAACTCCCTTAAGTGAAGGATCATAGACCAGGAGGTCATTTGAACCCCAGGAGTGGTGGGGGTTTTCATCAAGTGGTATCAGAGTGGGAATTAAGATCTGTGTGAAAAGAGGATTTGGAACTATACTGCCAAGAAGATGTGGGGAGAGACCTGTAGTCAATGCAGCCATGGAAGAAGAAATGAGACAACTTTATGAAAGGTTGGATGCCATGGAGACATCACAAAGAAGAGCACCCGAAGTTGGTGATGTCATTCAAACTAAAAATGAAGATGTGGAAGAAGAAGAAGTTGTAGGAGAACAAGAAATAGAGGAGCAATTGTTGAGAGTTGTTGTCAAGATGGGAACCAGAGAAAAAATAGAAGTCTCGATGTATGAAAGTAATTTAAATGTAGAAGAGTTGCTTGACTGGATAAGTGCTTTAGATAAGTACTTTGACTATGAGGAAATTGATGATGAGAAGAAGTTAAAGCATGCAATGACTAGATTGAAGGGACATGTAGCTTTATGGTGGGATGAGTTGCAAGATGACAGAAGGAGGAAAGGTAAGACCAAAATCAAGAGTTGGAATAGAATGGTAGCTAATCTCAAGGATAAATTCATACCCAAGAATTATCAATTAAATATGTTCAGGAAGTTGTAGAATCTGAGATAGAAAGGTTTCTTGGTGAAAGAGTGTATCGAAGAATTTTATGATCTGAACATAGGAGCAGGACACAGGGACAATGATTAAGAAAAATTTGTTAGGTACATTAATAGATTGAGGTATGAAATCAAAGATTATATTAGCATGATGACAATGAGAACCATGGAATATTCTTATCAGGTAGCCACGAAGGCAAAAGAAAATTTGGCAAGGAAGCAGAGTCAAAGGAACAGAGGAAGAGGAATCGTCAGAGAGAAGTTCTAGAAACCCAAAGGAGAAGCTGGAAAATATAACATTTAGACTGTAAGAGGAGGCAATTATAGAGGACACTATGGAGGAAGAAATTATTTTCCCAGAGGTAGAGGAAAAGGTAGAGGAGGAGAAGTGAAGTGTTATGCCTATGGAAAAATAGGGCACATGTCTTGGGAATTTCCTGAGAAGAAGACTATAGGAGGCAGATAAGCTCACATTTCTGAGGTTTGGAAGAAGAATGTGGTGACAGAGATGAAGGAATAAGTAGCGAAAGAAGTAATATCACTCATGATGAGGAAATCTCTCGTAAAGCCATAGAAAGAGGTACGATAACTAGTCCAGAGAAACAGTTTGTTCAAAAATGCTTGCAAGACCATAGATAGGGTATGAAAGGTGATCATAGATAGTGGGAGCATTGATAACTTGGTATCCACAGAAATGGTGGAAAATATGAAGTTGGATACGACTGCACAAATTCATACAAGGTGTCATGGTTGCAGAAAGGACATCAAGTCATGGTAAGTTGGAAATGTAATGTTGAGTTTAAAATAGGTGGTTATAGAGATGAATTTTTATGTGATGTCATACCTATAGATGTTTGTCATGTTTTGTTGGGAAGACCATGGAAATATGACAGGAATGTCATACATGATGGGAGGAATAATACTTATACCCTTGAGAAGAATGGGTGTAAGAATATGTTGTTGCCAATAGAAGATAAAGGAGACAAAGAGGAAGCTAGTCCTAGAAGTCTTCTCATGAGTGGGAAGGAACTCTTAAAAGAAGTTAAGAAAGACCAGAAAATATAGTTTGTTGTTGTAGGTAAGATGAGAGTCATTCTCACAAGAACTTCTATGAATGATTTTCTTGTAGAAGTTCAAGATTTATTCGATGAGTTTGTTGACATTGTGGTGGATAAGTTACCTCACACTTTACCGCTCGTCACGAATATCAGTCACCATATTGACCTTATTCTCGCAGCAAGTTTGTCGAACAAAGAAGCATACAAACTAAGTCCAATATTTTTTGGATAAAGGTTTGATTAGGGAAAGTTTGAGCCTGTGTTCAGTACCAACTGTGCTAAGTTCGAAGAAGGATGGAAGTTGGAGAATGTGCACAGGTTCTAGATCCATCAACAAGACAACCATCAAGTATAGATTTTCCTTTACCCATAAGGGATGATTTAATGGATTTCTTGAGTGGAGCTAGTTATTTTTCCATAATAGACTTGAAGAGTGGTTATCATCAGATAAGGAATCTCAAGGATGATTTTAGGGGCTAAATTTTTCTCATGGGCTAATTTTCCATGGTTTTTCCAAAAACAAGATTCGTTATTTTAAATATGATTCGCCCAAATTCTATAGGATCAAATTATTTTACCTTAAAAATAGCCAAAATTTTATAAAAAAATATATAAAATACTTAGAAATTTAAATATTTTTAAAAAAATATCGCCAAACATTTATAGTTGGCATATGAAGGATTAGTAATATTCTCTAAGGTTTCTACATTTTAAAATAAATTTCCATCCTTAAAATCATCCCTGATAAGGATGAGACAGGGAGATGAATGGAAAACAAAATTCAAAACAAATGAAGGATTGTATGAGTGGCTTGTTATGTTGTTTGTCTTAAAAAATGCACCAAGTACATTTATGAGGTTGATGAATGAAGTGCTCAAATATTTTATTGGTAAGTTTGTGATTATTTATTTAGATGATATTCTAGTTTTCAGTAAGACTGAAAAGGAGAATTTAAGACATTTGAAAATGGTGTTGGGAAGGTCACAACAGGAGAAGTTGTTGGTGAATTTGAAGAAATGTTCTTTTATGAAAAAAAACTTTTTTATTTGGGGTTTGTAATCTCTTCAAATGAATTTAAGGTGGATCTAGATAATGTGAGGGCAATAAGAGAATGGCCTTCTCCAAGAAGCGTGTTTGAAGTAAGGAGTTTTCATGGGTTGGCGAGTTTTTACAGGAAATTCATCAGGAATTTCGGCAGTGTTTGTGCACCCATACTAGACACCATAAAGAAGGAACATGGATATTTTAATTGGATAGAAGAATATGAGAAGGGATTTAGAGTGTTGAAAGAAAATATAATAGAACAACCTGTTTTAGTTCTTCCATATTTTAAGAAGACTTTTCAGGTCAAATGTGATGTAAGTGGAGTATCCATTGGCGTAGTTTTAAGTCAAGATAATAAGCCTATTGCTTATTTTAGTGAGAAGTTGAATGATGTTAAGAGGAACTATTCAACATATGACGAGGAATTTTATGTTGTAATTCAAGCTTTGAAAAAGTGGAGGCATTATCTTATCCCGAAGGAGTTTGTTTTGTATACTGAAAACCATGCTTTGTAGTTTATAATCAGACAAGAGAAATTGAACCAGAGACATGCCAAATGGGTAGAATTCATGCAGAATTTTTCTTTTGTTATTAAGCATACTAGTGAAAGCGCTAACAAAGTTGAAGATTCTTTGAGCAGGAGATGTTTGATCTTCCAGGAATTCTAAGTGGATACTTTGGGATTTGAACACCTCAAGGAGATGTATCAAGAAGACCCAGATTTCAAGGAATCTTATGAAGCATGTGAGAACCCTTTTCTAAGAGACAGAAATCATTAGATGGATTATTTGATCAAAGACAAACTGTTATTCAACGGAATTCATTTGTGTATCTCAAAATGCTCAATGAGGGACAATTTTCTAAAGGAGAAACATAGTGGAGGATTTGTTGGACATTTTGGACATGATAAAATGTATGCGCAATTGAGTGCTTCATAATATTGGCCAGGCATGAGGTATGATGTGAAGAAGTTCATGGATAGATGTATAATCTCCCAATATGCTAAAGGAAATCATCAGAACACTGGATTGTATCAACCATTTCCTATTCCAGAAAGGTTGTGGGATGCTATAAGTATGGATTTTGTTCTGGGATTGCCAAGAACCCAGAGAGGGAGTGATTCAATATTTGTGGTGGTTGACAGATTTTTGAAGATGACACATTTCACACTGTGTCACAAAACCATTGATGCTACTCACATTGAAAATTTATTTTTCAAGGAGATTGTGAGATTGCATGGGTTTCCCAGGAGTATAGTTTCAGACAGAGATACTAAATTTGTGGGACACTTTTGGAGGACCTTGTGGAAGAAGTTGGGGACAAGTTTTTCTTTCAGTTCAACATATCATCCTCAGATAGATGGATAGACTGAGGTAGTGAATTTAACTTTAGGGAATTTGTTAAGGATTTTGGTCACTGAACATAACAGTCAGTGGGATCAAATTCTGCCCCAAGAAGAATTTGCATATAACAAATCACCGAATAGGAGTACCAGTAAGAGTCCATTCCAGATAGTATATAGGATGCATCCAAGAGGAATTTCAGAATAGACAGATTTGGGACGAGATGAATTCTAAAGTGCAGGAGCATAGGACTTTGCTGCAAAAATGCAGAAGTTGCATGATCAGATAAAAGGACAGCTACAGAATAGGTGCCAAAAATATAAGAACAGAGTAGACCAGAGGAGAAGAGAGGTGAATTTTGAAATTGGAGATCAAGTCTTAGCACACCTGAGGAAGGAAATATTTCTGAAGGGGAAATATAACAAGTTGAAGATGAAGAAGATATGACCTTTTAATATCCTCAGAAAATTCTCTACAAATGCTTATGATATTTAACTGCCAGAGGACATTAGAATATCGCCAATATTCAATGTAGAAGACTTATACCCTTATAGGATGGATGATACAGAAGGGACAAATGATCGAGAGGAGATTTAGTGGAAGCGATAGATTCCAATAGTAGAGAAGCCATAAATAGAGAAGATTTTCGACCCGAGGATTGCTAAAAAGACCAGGAGAAAATTTTATTATGAGTATCTGGTTAAGTGGAAATATCATCCAGCAAAAGATTACAGTTGGATAACTGAAACTGATATGTAGAAACATGGAAAGACAGTGGAGGAGCTCATGGATAGGAGTCCATGAATATTTTTGTCCAAAGGAGTATGATGCAGGAGCATCACCATCAATATTCAATGAGGCCAAGTGGAGGACAGATCAGCATCCAATGCGCGCATTCAAATTGGTTTTGGATTCCAAGGAGAGTGCGTCACTTTAATGTTTTAAAAATATTGTAATTAAAGGACCATAAGAGTTTGAGGCATGATCCATTGTAAACAATCCATGAGATTGTAATTTCTTTAATTCCCAAAGGATTGTACAGATTTGGAGCATCGACCCATATCTATATTAGAAATGATCATTTATTTGTAATAAGATTAGTGGTAGAATGATTTAATTATGATGTGAAAGCACTGGAGAAGTCAGAAGGAAGGATCGAGAAGCCCCTCCATGTATAAATGTATGTAATCTATGCCCAAAAGAGGTTGATGAATATTATTGTATTTGTTGTTGAGATCATTGTGATTACTGCAGAGAAAGAGAGAAGATGACAGCTGTGGGAAATCTTGTAAATGTTTTCCTGAAGGAATATAATAGAAGAGATTTACTTCACATGTCTGAGTTTTCTTATCTTTGAGTTATTTGGGTAATGTTATGTTATTTATTTTATGTGTTTATATGCATGTGTTTGTATTTCATGGTTGAATGAATGAACCTTTGATGTTTTATAAGTTTCAATTGTTTCTCTTCTGAAATCCTCGTGCAAGGAGTGCACAGTGGCCATGCAAGGAGTGTGAAGGAAGAGTCATTTACAGACTCGATAACTCAGGAGAGATAGAGTGAATTTCGTAGAGTGAGTGCAAGGAGTGCACATATACTCGTTTGAGTATAAAAATATCGAAGGATAGACCCATGCAAGGAGTGCACAATGCCAACACTTAGTGAAGTGTTGAGAGAGTCTCAATGAGATCAAGCACAAGGAGTGTGCAGGAGATTTTTTCTAAGTCTCAAGCTCGAGAGAAGTATCTTGTTAAGGTCCTAACCCGCACATAGGTAGATCAATGTATTCGGATGTAATAAAGGTCAATATTAATAAGACCTTTCAATAAAATAGAATAAGGCGGATGTAAGAAGACCTAATAGAAGCTTCTGCTTCTAGAAGGATCTTCCTCTAGATGCTTCTCTTAATAGACACATTTAGTATAAATAAGGGTCGAGGGTATGAAAACCCTAGCTTGGAGATTATTGTAACAGAGCACTGCTCTATTGGAGGTTGCCCCCTCGAAGAGGCCTATGAACATTACTATCTGAATCAAAGTGATATTTATGTTTCTATTGCGTATATCATTTCTGTGTATTGTGAAGATTATGCAGGATATTTTATTGTCATTCTATTATTTCTATCATTTCATTTATTTTCTGCATATTTTATATATCAGGTATCTTGCAAGTGGTATCAGAGCACTTTCCTTGGCAGAAATTGTGGGTATTTTTTTTTTCAGGGTAGAGATGTATTCTGGCATCTTTAAGCCACAGAGATCTGTCGTTACGTGCATAAACCCGCGGTTGAGGGATTCATACACGCAGGAAATACAAGTGGTTGTTAAGCGCACATCTGTTGGCCACCCTTGTAACCCCTGTTGGTACCCCTTCGAGTGGTAGCGCATCAGACAGCACCTGTGTACGGATCGGCCTAGATTTCCTGAAGCCCTCTTTAGATAAACCTATCGACCGCCAGACTGTTATAGTGTCACTGAGAACAACACTCGGGAAGATACTCTCTAGTACCTGGGTAGTCGGGTAGTACGGCTAAGGGTACGGTCTATCCTCCTTAGTTAGTGCCCTGAGATATTGGGCCGAGTACTACTGTTGGACCCCGC
>ML788774.1:222828-245867 GCA_009831015.1 Picea engelmannii
CAACACCTTCCAGATCCTACTCCACGGATCCATATCATCTCTCTCGTTTCCCCCTTCTTTTCATTCCCCCATGTGCATCAACCCTTTCTCCACGAACATCATCTTGATCCACAAGGATATTTATTCTAATATATGTTTTTGAGGACCTTCAACAAACTTTCTTTCAACCTCACTAAAAGAATCACGGTATTCTACAACAAACTTGATAATGTAACCTTCCTTCACCCAAGAAAACTAGAAATCAATTGCTTGATCCCACTTATTTTTCAATGCCTTCAACCTATAAACTGTGATATGATCCCAGACCAGTGGTTATTGAGGACTTAGCAGCAATCTAACTCTTCAACCATTCATACAATAAACATGGAAATTCAACAAAGAAAATTGCATGCATATCAATGTAGATATACCTATCCTTCCATCGTTCCATGTTGGTAATCATACCTTGAGTTTATTTCTAAGATAACTCGTATTATTTTGTAGTTAATCAATCTTCTATTTCCTACCAAGATTGATACCACCTCATTCTATGCCTTCATCATGCAATACAAAACCTTCAGGTCCCGAAAATGGAACCATTTTTTGGCTCACTTGCATGCATCCTTCTTAACGTTGGGGGGTTGATGACCCAAGATTTATCCAGATTTGACCAACAAAAACCTCAAGGCGTCGACATATCAATCCTCAGTTGAAGATTGAAGAAGGTCTCACCCGAGACACCATGAGAATCACATAGACCATCTGGTCTTGCATCGACGATGAAGGGTTAAATTACATAGGGAATCCACTCGAGCTAAAATTCATACATTCCATTGAAATACAATTAAATATTAATGGCATGTAAAATTAACAGATACATTCATTGGACACATAATCGACACAGTAAGTGACAGGAATAATCGCAACTTGTATTATTTCCATTTACACAGTAGAATACAAGGATGAAGAGACTCATAATTCATCATAAATAGTGCCCTGCATTCTCATACATTATGTGGGGAAAAATGTATGGTAATAATTTGATACAATAATTATCAATCTGAGTTTGTAAACTTACGATGTGTTAGGCACAATATATGCATAGCTCATCTCAAATGGTCTAACACACCATTTTCTAATGAACTATGAAGCAAAACGAACAGAATTGATTGCTCATCTAACAATGAATATTCTAAGGTAGAATCGCAAGTTGAATATATATCCTTATATTCAACAATACTCCATTGGATTCACTCTATGAGTTAAAATTGACAATATTCAATTGAAACTATAAACAACATAATTGAGAAACCTAATGTGTGCAGACAAGACATATATCATGAGAGTGAAGGATTGGTGATCATCAATTGCATCAATCTGCAGCTCTGAAAATTATTTGTCCAGAGAATAACCAATTAAACTGACGGGAAATTAGCAGCAAACTCTTATTCTCACTAGCATTAGTTGATCCACACAAAATAAATAAAATTACAGTGAAAAAATTGAATAAACTCACACAACAAAAAGAAACTATTGGACATCATATGTCAAAGGGAGGGGCCCTATCTCCCTTGGCACACACTGCCAATAAAAACTACAGTGGAGAGATACTGATATGCAACAAGTTTTTAATTCCATAATTATCCTCCAAATTACATTGATCCTACTTACTTTTATACATGTGGCTTATATTTCAAAGGAGGAAAATGGTTACAGCAAAATGAGACCAGATCCCAAATACATGGATATACAACCATTACAAAATTTATTAAGGAAATGGAGGTTAATTAATGGATTTTGGATATGTTTGAATATTATGGAAGCACAACAACATAATCTTTGGCAAAACCATATTCCCAAATTCATCTACAAGAGGCGTAACTATAGGAATTTGGGCGCTACAGGATTTCTTGGAAACAATTCCTTGAAAATATTCCCATATCTCCAAAATTGTTTCTTGTTTTGAAAATATGCTCAAGAGTCACCCAATTTGGGTCATTCTTCAAAAAACACATGTCTTTGATTTTCCCAATTCATCTTCATATATCCAGAATTCCATGTAAAAACTACTTCTAGAAATAGGATGCTACAGAATTCCAGTAGTACTACAAGAACAAGAAGATGTTTGCTACAGGATTAGAACTGCATGAACCATTAATGGAAATACCAAGTCTAATTCCTTTTAATTCATAAAAAAATAAGGGAAATTAATGAAATTAACAACTAAATATCTTATAATCTTGCAATGGTATTTATCTTGATAACTACAAGGAAATAGGGTAAAAAGGAACAATGATGAGGTAAAAGGGATGGACAAAAGGGTCAAAATGGGACACATATGTTAGTGAAAAATATACCAAAATGGCGGCCCAAAATCTCCCCCACGCCTGAGTTTTTTCATGTCCTCATACAATATATTAGGAATTTGATATCTTGAAAGGATCCTTATGTAGACTCGTTGTGACCAACTAATGCAATTGTAGTTTGAACACCAGATATAGAAGGATTTGGCTTGGAGAACCAAGATTAGCCCCAATTGATTGTGTATTTGACTAACAAGTTTCTTCCTGAAGTAGATTGAGAGTTGAAACAAATGTTATAGATCCTTCCACAGCAAAACTGGATACATTTCAGGTTTTCTTATCAAATTTAAAATCACAATTTAGCTTGGAAGTATTTAATTTTGTAGTTGCACCTGGTGAGAAAGTTGGAGTATAAGCAGATGGATAATGAAAACATGATAAAGTTATACCAAGAAGGTTAGTATGGCAGGCTAATAATTTCAAAAGGTGGGGCTTGTAGGATTAGAAGGTGAAATGGGATGGAATTTATGAGTTGAACAAGCTTACAATAGTTGTCATCATAATTTTCCCAAATTTTCAATAAACCAAAAGATTCAAGATTGTTCTTACCTCAAATTACCTCGATGAATATTTGGAATGGAACTTACGATGTTATGTATTATGGAACTAATGTTGGTGGAGTGATGTATGTTGAATTTGAAGTGTTGAATTCTAGAAGAAGGCTTGTTGTGTTGTTGTTTGAAAAAATTTATCATTCTATTGCAAGAAGCTACAGGAAAATCTGCAAAGATTGGCTTCAAATACATGCCCATACATCCTTCATTATGCATTTTCTAGAAATTTCACCGGCAATTTACTCAAAGGTCCATATGGGGCACAATACCTATGTCTCGTTTTTTCTTTATTTGGCCGCAATTGGTTTCTATCTATGTGAAAAAAAGTGCCCCTGAAACAGGATGCTACAAGAAACTACAGGAATTATGGGCATGAACAGTTTAGGAAATCAACCCTTTTCATTTTGGTGGCTACCAAATATTTGCTATGTTTTTCTTTGCAAGAGGTGTACTAAAAATGGTGTTGTATTGTGACTAAATATTCATCTTTTCACTCTTCTTTAACCATCAAAATGCTCATGTGGCTACAGAATTTCTAGAAATGAAATGTTATTGGAACAGGAACAAGAATAGGAAGATCTGGGAATGACTACTGCAGGAATTCCGAGCATATGTAATGAAGAGGATGACACATTATTATTGCTTAGGTTGTCGAGCTATACTTGAAACTGAGCCAATCAACTATAGGCAACATTTATTGATTTATTTATTGACTATCCTACCCTACTTGAAAAAGGAATTCCTTCCTCAAGTGTAGGAGTATCTCCAATGAATCCATATGCGCAACGGAATCATAAATAAACTCATATCTAAATATGAAAAATATCCCTCAATAACTGTATGGATATGAGGAACCAACTGAT
Source organism: Picea engelmannii (assembly GCA_009831015.1). Lineage (NCBI taxonomy): Eukaryota > Viridiplantae > Streptophyta > Pinopsida > Pinales > Pinaceae > Picea > Picea engelmannii. The sequence goes on from ML788774.1 coordinate 226,588, forward strand.
CTGATTAATTTGATTCCAAGAAGTGATTAAGAAAGAAGTGGTGCTTTGTCTTGATGATTGCTTGAAAGCAGTCTTCAATGTAGTCACTCATCCTTATGTTTTCTTCTTCGATAATATTGACTTGCATGTCCTGATTTGTCATACTTTGGAGATCTTCAAAGACTTAGCTCTTACATTGTTGAATGCACAAGGGATCTAGACATACAAGAAATTCTTCAATCTCGGTCTCCAAGACCTGCTCTCCCTCGAATATTGTTTTTGGCTCTTTGATTTCCCAAGGATAATAAAATGCAATAATTTGTTGTTTATGTTGCTCATGGGACTTTTTTTCTTCTATCACTTCTTAATATGTAGATCTATCTTCAATTATCACTACAATTTGAGAAATTTCTTGAGGTAGCATATTTTTTGCTCAAAAATTCTTGAGCATTGTTAAACACTTCTTGTTGGCTGATAATCCTTGTCTTGCACAGGGATTTATGGATCAAAACTTATAAAGTAAATTTCAAGACAAATCATGAACTCAGACTCTCATGCTACTAATTTCAGGTTGTCACCAATACCCTATTGACATGAGTAGTGATTCAAACTAAAAAACTAGAAGAAACACTCACTTCAAGACTAACTCCTTAAGCACTTCCCCAACAACGACACCAAAATGTGGGGAAAATTATATGGTAATAATTCGATACATTAATTATCAATCCAGGTTTGTAAACTTACTAAGTGTCAGGCACAATATATGCAGAGCTAATCTCAAAGTGTGTAACACGCCATTTTCTAATTAACTATGAAGCAAAACTAACATAATTGATTTCTCATCTAACAATGAATATTCTAAGGTAGAATTGATGCAGGAGCATCACCAACTCATCAAGCGAGCCAGCGCGGAAGCGGAGAACAGCTGGATAAGCCAGCACAAATTTTTGAAAATGCTTTGGAATTGTTGCGCGATCTTAAATGACTCATTTAAGAGATGGCACACTTGTATATTGTAATGGACCTTGAGTGGATAAGCTCTCGTCCTTTAGTAGATAAATGGAATTTAAGATAGTTAATGCAAGTAGATAGGAATTTAATTTTAGAATTGATAGTTGTAGAGCACAAGAGGGAAAAAACGGATATAGACACCCTCATTGTATCATTGTAATAAAATAATTTTCAGAAGTAGGAAGAGAGAAGAGCGGGTAGAGAACTGTATGAAGAACACCCATGTACATACATTTGAATTAATAGAAAGAGCTTTGATTCAAATTCATGGTTTGTGTTATTCTTTGTGTATTTATGTTAATATGCTCATGAATGTTTGCTTTCTGTCATACATTTGCTTTTATATGTTGTGTATGTGATTTCATGGTGAGATTGGAATCTGAAAGGGTGAAAGAATGAGTTTCAATTGTTTCTCTATTTGAGCCAGAGGATTCCTGCAAGGAGTGCAGTCGAATTTGTCCGCAAGGAGTGCGTTGACAGAAGGGTTCAATTAGAGATAGCTTTGTTCTCATTTCCTCGAAGGTGTAGTTGGGCACAGAGGAGCCATGCAAGGAGTGTGCAGGCTGAGGGAAGTTCAGGGTTGCGAACCTGAACATGAGTTGAAAGACTGTTGTTGCAGGTGTGCGCAGAGTCGAGAGATTTCAACACTTAGACAGTTGTTGAAGGACTGCCGCAAGGAGTGCGTGCAAGAATTTTCTTTTAAGGACTTAACGGTCTTGGAAAAAAACTCAGGAAGGATAGGTCTCTGAGTAGCCAAAGAACAACGCAGAGAAGTGGCAACTTTCAAGTTGCAAGGGTGTTGCAGAGTTGCACGCAAGAGAGAGAGTAAGAAAAGAGGAAGGTCCCGGAGTATCATCGAGATATTGAAGGCATCGGGGTTTTAGAGGAAAAGAAACTCGAAACCTTTCAAGTCCCGAACCCCGAGAAGAAATCCTAGCTGTGGATCTCAGGGTGGACACGTCTCAGAAGATTCGAGAAAGTCGGGGTTCGGAGAATCGGAGTTTTCAAGAACCAAGTATTCGTGCAACTTGAAATCGTGAAACGTGATATTCCGACGAGAGAGTCGTGTGGGGCCACAGGAGGTGTTGGTGGAAGACAGGTGGCGTAATGTATCAGGAAAAGGAAAGTCCCGAATCCATTGACATCAGGTTTCGCGATCCCGCGAACCCCGAAATCCCGATAGAAGTGACGGGAGGTGGAAAGGTCAACCTGCACGTGTGCATCGGGGTTTCACGACGTCGGGTATCGGGAGTCGAAGAGACAAGGCGTTCGACATCGCGAGTTGCAAAATCACGATGGAGCAGAAGTCTCGATAGAGAAAGGAAGAAGTCAGCGTTGACTGGCCATCGGGTCTCAGAGATTCGAGAACCCAGGGATTGACAGTGAACTTGCGAAGCCACGAGTTTCGATCCTCCAATAAGTAAAGAAAAGGGGATCGCGTAGAAGAGAATCTGTGGGGTGAAGATTTCCCGATAGGGAAATAGAATAACCTTAGAGTTCTTCGGGCCGAGAAGAGATAAGATCCTGTGAGAGCGAACGTACCCGAGGGTATGGCTGCGTCAGAGTGGTAGCAGAGCGGGAATATCTCTTTTCTTTCTGTAGCAGAGGAGAAGGGGAATTCACCATGCCACCAAGAAGAGAAAGACAATCACCTGATCCAGAGGATAGGGAGGTGAGAAGAAGAGGCAGGCAAGTAGAAAATCCAGAGATGGAGAGGCAAATGCGTGATCTCTGAGCAAGACTCGAGGACATGGAGACAGCGCAAAGACACACAGCTAGTGCAGGGGATCTGAGGGATTCCGAGAGTGAGATTGAGGCTGAGCGAGAGGAGGAGGTTGCAGCCGAAGATGAATCAACCGAGCGGTTGATCAAAGCCATTGCAAGGATGGGTGCGAAGGCAAAAATGGATATTCCAGTTTACGAGGGAAATCTGAATGCAGAGGAGCTTCTAGATTGGATTAGAGCTCTCGATACATATTTCGACTATGAAGACGTCGAAGAGGATAAGAAAGTCAGGCATGATGTTACGTGCTTGAAAGGACATCCAGCATTGTGGTGGGATGAGCTTCAAGCTGACAGACGCTGCAAGGGCAAGCAGAAAATTAAAAGCTGGGATTGAATGATTGCAAAGATGAAGGCAAAGTTCATCCCGAGAGATTATCAAATCACTTTGTTCAGGAGGATGCAGAACCTGAGACAGAATCTGATGACAGTGAAAGAATACACTAAGGAGTTCTATCAACTGAACATCAGGGCAGGTCATCGGGAGAGCGATGATGAGAAGGTGGCTAGATATCTGAATGGTCTGAGGTATGACATTTAGGATGAATTAAGCATGCTAACCATCCGAACAGTGGAGGATGCTTATCATATGGCTCTGAAAGCTGAGGAGAAGCTGAGATGTAAGCAAGGTCAGAGGGGCCAAGGCAGAAGTCAGCCCAGAGGCAAGACAGTTTCCCAGGATAAATATCAAAAGCCCAAGGAGGAATTGAAGAAACCTCAGGGTAAAGTTGAAAGAGGTGGAACCTCATAGAGAGGGCCATATGTTGAACAGAGAGGAGATTATACTGATGCAAACACTTTTCCTCGTACTAGAGGTCGAGGCAGAGGAAGCGGTGGAGTAATTACATGCTTCACATGTGGAAAGAATGGGCACAAGTCTTACGAGTGTCCAGAGAAAAAGAAGGATGGAGGGGAAGCTCACATCGCTGAAGCACAGAAGCGGGATGTTGAGGCCGAAGACACAGAAGGTGGAAGGTCACTAATGATGCATAAAGCTCTCTTAACACCCGGGAAGGAGGTGGAGGACTCAGCTCAAAGGACCAGGCTTTTCAGAATAGCTTGCAAGACCAAGGATAGGGTGTGCAAGGTTATCGTGGACAGTGGTAGCACAGATAATCTCATTTCAACTGAGATGGTAGAGAAGCTGGAGCTGGAGACAACTGATCACTCGAATCCATACAAAGTTTCATGGCTACAGAAGGGACATCAGGTGAGTGTCACTAAACAGTGTTTATTTGAATTCAAGATAGGAGGGTATAATGATAAAGTACTCTGTGATGTTATTCCTATGGATGTTTTTCATCTATTGCTGGGTAGACCATGGAAATATGACAGAAATGTAGTTCATAGTGGGAGAATGAACACATATACCCTGGAGAAGAATGGGAGGACACACAGGTTGCTTCCAATAAAAGATAAAGAGGTGAAGCTAGAAGTAAGCAACACTGTACTTCTCATGAGTGGGAAGGAACTTCTTACTGAAGTGAAGAAGAAAGAGGATCCACAATTCTTTATGGTCAGAAAACCAAGGATTGTTCTGACTAGCACAAGAGTGGATGATCTACCAGAAGAGGTTCAGGAACTGCTGGAGGAGTTCGCTGACATCATAGTGGACGAATTACCTCGTTCGTTGCCACCGATGAGGAGTGTGAGTCATCATATAGATCTCATACCAGGATCTAGTTTGTCGAACAAAGCCACGTATAGGTTAACACCACAGGAGAATGAGGAAGTTAAGAGACAAGTCCAGGATTTTTTGGACAAATGGTTAGTCAGAGAAAGCTTGAGTCCATGTGTTGTTCCAACAGTACTCAGTCCGAAGAAAGACGGAGGTTGGAGAATGTGTACTGACTCAAGGGAAATCAATAAGATAACCATCAGGTACAGATTTCCATTTCCGAGGATGGATGATCTGATGGATTGCCTGAGTGGGGAAAAGTATTTTTCAAAGATAGATTTGAAAAGAGGATACCACCAAATTCGCATGAGAGAAGGTGATGAGTGGAAAACAGCCTTCAAGACATACGAAGGTTTGTATGAATGGCTAGTCATGCCGTTTGGCTTGACGAATGCGTCGAGTACCTTTATGAGGTTGATGAATGAATTCCTGAAGGAATTCATTGGGAAGTTTGTCATTGTTTATTTGGATGACATACTGATTTACAGTAAATCAAAGGCTGAACACTTGAAGCATTTGGCCAATGTGATGAAGAAACTACAGCAGGAGAAGTTGTTGATAAATATGAAGAAGTCCTCATTTATGAAGACAGAGCTCATTTACTTGGGGTTTGTTATTTCGGCTAATGAGTTGAGGATGGACCCGGATAAAGTGGAGGTAATTAAGAATTGGCCATCACCGAGAAATGTATTCGAGGTGAGAAGTTTTCATGGATTGGCTAGTTTCTACCGAAAATTCATCAGGAATTTCAGTGGGATTAGTGCAGCGATGATGGATACAGTGAAGAAGCAGCATAAGTCTTTTCACTGGACGGTAGAGGCTGAGAAAATCTTCAATCTGTTGAAGCGGAAGATCACGGAACAACCAGTGTTGGTGTTGTCAGATTTCCTAAAGACGTTTCAAGTGAAATGTGATGCAAGTGGGTTTTCCATAGGAGCGGTCTTGAGTCAGGAAGACAGACCGATTGCATATTTTAGTGAGAAGCTCGATGAGGCAAAGGTGAAATACTCCATGTATGATAAAGAATTTTATGCTATCATACAGGCACTGAAGAAGTGGAGGCATTACTTGATTCCAAAAGAATTTGTATTGTACAGTGATAATCATGCACTGCAGTTTGTGACTCAACAGGAGAAGTTGAATCAGAAACATGCAGATTGGGTTGAGTATATGCAGAATTTTACATTTGTTATCAAACATATTTTGGGTACTACTAACAAAGTAGTTGATGCTTTGAGCAGGAAGTTTTTGTTGTTGCAGGAATTCCAAGTCAAGACATTGGGTTTTGAGGATCTCAGGAACATGTACGCAGGTGATCCAGATTTTGCAGAAGCATATGAAGCAACTGAGAATCTAGTTCTCAGAGACAGAAGCCCTTGGATAGATTATATGATCCAGGAAGGATTGTTGTTCAGAGGCAATCAACTGTGTATTCCAAAATGCTCCATGAGGGAGAATCTGTTGAAAGAGAAACACAGTGGTGGATTGGCAAGACATGTTGGCCATGACAAAACATTCGCGAAGATAAATGAGTCATATTTTTGGCCAAGCATGCGAGTAGATGTCAAGAGGTTTGTAGACAGATGCAGATTTTGCTAGCATTCGAAAGGGAGGAAACAGAATGTAGGTTTTTATCAGCCATTGCCCATACCAGAGAGGCTGTGGGAGGCGATCAGCATGGATTTTGTATTGGGTTTACCAAAGACACAAAGAGGGGTTGATTCAATATTTGTGGTGGTAGACAAGTTTTCTAAAATGGCACATTTCATCCCATGCCAGAAGACCAACGATGCGACTCATATCGCAAATCTGTTTTTTGAAGAGGTCGTTAGACTTCACGACTTACCAAAGAGCATTGTTTCAGACAGAGACGCAAAATTCATTGGGCATTTCTGGAGGACCTTATGGAAGAAGCTGGGGACTAACTTGATGTTTAGTTCTGCTTATCATCCTCAGACGGATGGACAAACAGAAGTGGTTAACAGAAGTCTGGGAGACTTACTGTGAAGCTTGGTGACAGAGCACCATAGCAGTTGGGACCACATATTTCCACAAGAAGAATTCTTATACAATGATTTAGTGAATCGAAGCACAGGAAAGAGTCCATTCCAGGTTGTATATGGCACACATCTGAGAGGATTTTCTGAGTTGAGGGATTCAGAACAGACTGCTACTAGCAGTGCTAGTGCAGAGAATTTTGCTGAGGCGATGAAGGAACTTCACAGCAGGGTGAAGGAGCGATTGCTGAAAGCAAACCAGGAGTATAAACGCAGAGCAAATCAGCATCGGAGACAACTTCAGTTTAAGGTTGGTGATCTAGTTCTAGAACATTTAAGAAAGGAAACGTTCCCGAGGGGAACATACAATAAGTTAAAGATGAAGAAAATCGGGCCATGTAAGGTCTTGAGAAAATTCGGAGAAAATGCTTATGAGATTGAGTTGCCGGATGGAATTGGAATATCTCCGATATTCAATGTCGTAGATTTATACCCATACAGAGCAGGAGAAACAGAGACTGGAGCTGAGGAACCAGTGATCCAATGGATGAAACAGATGCCAGTTGCAGAGAGGCCACAGATGGAGTGCATACTGGAAAAGAGAGTGGGTAAGAAGACCAGGAGGAAAGAATACTATGAGTATCTGATTAAGTGGAAGGGCCACCCAATGGAAGATGCCAACTGGGAGAGCGAAGCAGTGATACAGAAGCATGGACAGACCGTGCAGGAGCTCATGTACAGGAGCCCATGAAAGTTTTCAAGCCGAGGAGTATGATGCAGGAGCATCGCCAACTCATCAAGCGAGCCAACGCAGAAGCGGAGGACAGCTGGATAAGCCAGCACAAATTTTTGAAAATGCTTTGGAATTGTTGCATGATCTTAAATGACTCATTTAAGAGATGGCGCACTTGTATATTGTAATGGACCTTGAGTGGATAATCTCTCGTCCTTTAGTAGATAAACAACATTTAAGATAGTTAATGCAGGTAGATAGGAATTTAATTTTAGAATTGATAGTTGTAGAGCACAAGAGGGAAAAAACGGATATAGACACCCTCATTGTATCATTGTAATAAAATAATTTTCAGAAGTAGGAAGAGAGAAGAGCAGGCAGAGAACTGTATGAAGAACACCCATGTACATACATTTGAATTAATAGAAAGAGCTTTGATTCAAATTCATGGTTTGTGTTATTCTCTGTGTATTTATGTTAATATGCTCATGAATGTTTGCTTTCTATCATACATTTGCTTTTATATGTTGTGTATGTGATTTCATGGTGAGATTGGAATCTGAGAGGGTGAAAGAATGAGTTTCAATTGTTTCTCTATTTGAGCCAGAGGATTCCTGCAAGGAGTGCAGTCGAATTTGTTCGCAAGGAGTGTGTTGACAGAAGGGTTCAATTAGAGATAGCTATGTTCTCATTTCCTCGAAGGTGTAGTTGGGAACAGAGGAGCCATGCAAGGAGTGCGCAGGCTAGGGGAAGTTCAGGGTTGCGAACCTAAACGTGAGTTGAAAGACTGCTGCTGCAGGTGTGCGCAGAGTCGAGAGATTTCAACACTTAAATAGTTGTTGAAGGACTGTCGCAAGGAGTGCGTGCAAGAAGTTTCTTTTAAGGACTTAACGGTCTTGGAAAAAAACTCAGAAAGGATAGGCCTCTAAGTAGCTAAAGAACAATGCAGAGAAGTGGCAACTTTGAAGTTGCAAGGGAGTTGCAGAGTTGCGCGCAGGAGAACGATTAAGAAAAGAGGAAGGTCTCGGAGTATCATCGGGATATTGAAGGCATCGGGGTTTTAGAGGAAAAGAAACTCGAAACCTTTCAAGTCCCGAACCCCGAGAAGAAATCCTAGCTGTGGATCTCAGGGTGGACGCGTGTCAGAAGATTCCAGAAAGTCGGGGTTCGGAGAATCGGAGTTTTCAAGAACCAAGTATTCATGCAACTTGAAATCGTGAAACGTGATATTCCGATGAGAGATTCATGTGGGGCCATAGGAGGTGTTGGTGGAAGATAGGTGGCGTAACGTATCGGGGATCGGGAAAAGGAAAGTCCTAAATCCATTGACATCAGGATTCATGATCCTGCGAACCCCGAAATCTCGATAGAAGTGACGGGAGGTGGAAAGGTCAACCCACATGTGTGCATCGGGGTTTCGCCACGTCGGGTATCGCGAGTCAGAGAGATAAGGCATTCGACATAGCGAGTTGCGAAATCACGATGGAGCAGAAGTCCCGATAGAGAAAGGAAGAAGTCAGTGTTGACTGGCCATCAGGTCTCGGAGATTCGAGAACCCAGGGATCGACAGTGAACTTGCGAAGCCGCGAGTTTCGATCCTCCGATAAGTAAAGAAAGGGGGATCGCGCAGAAGACAGTCTGTGGGGTTCAAATTTCCCGATAGGGAAATAGAAGAACCTTAGATTTCTTCGGGCCGATAAGAGAGAAGATCCTGTGAGAGCGGACGTACTCGAGGGTACGGCTGCATCAAGAATTGTGGGTTGAATATAGATCCTTAAATTCAATGGTACTTTGTTGGATTCACTCATGAGTTATATTGACAACCTTCAATTGAAACTATAAACAACATAATTGAGAAAATTAATGTGTGCGGACAAGACATATATCATGAGAGCGAACGATTGGTGATCATAAATTGCATCAATTTGTTGCTCTGACAAATCTTTGTCCAGATAATCACCAGTTAAACTGATGGGAAATCAAGCATGAAACCCTTTTTCTCACAAGAATTAGTTGATCCACACAACATAAATAAAATTATAGTGCATAAGTTGAATAAGCTCACACAATAAAAGGAACATATTGGATAGCATATACCAAAGGGAGGGGCCATGTCTCCCTTGGCATACACTGCCAAGAAAGACTACAGTGGAGAGCTCTTGATATGCAACAATTTATTTATTCCAGAAACACCTCCCAATCACATTGATCATCCTTACATTTATACATATGGGTTACATTTCAAAGGAGGAAAATTGTTACAACAAAATGAGACCATATCCCAAATACATGGATCTACAACCATTACAAAATTTATTAAGGAAATGGAGGTTATTTAATGGTTTTTAGATATGTTTGAATAGCATGGAATCACAACAACATAATCTTTGGCAAAACCATATTCCCGAATTCGTCCACAAGAGGCATAACTATAGGAATTTGAATGCTACAGGATTTCTTAGGAACTTCGCCTTGAAGATCCGCCCATATCTTCCAACCTGTTTCTAGTTTTGAAAATCTAAACTCATGTTGCCTAATTTGGGGCATTCTACACAAAACTCATGTCTTCGATTTCCCTAATTCATCTTCATATATCCGAAAAATCCATGAAAAATTTGTTTCTAGAAACAGGTCGCTACATAATTCTAGTAGTATTAGAGGAACATGAAGATGCCTGCTAGAGAATTCAATCTGCATGAACCATTATTGGAAAGACCAAGAATAATTCTTTTTAATTCATGAAAAATAAGGGAAATTAATGAAATTAACAACTAAACATGTTATAAGATTGCAATGGTATTTATCTTAATAACTACGAGGGAATAGGGTAAAAAGGAACAACGATGAGGTAAAAGAGATGGAAAAAAGAGTCAAAATGGGACACATATGTCAGTGAAAAAGATACCAAAACAACGGCCCAACACATTCTATCATTATTTTTTATCCAGGTGGATATCGGTGGCCACCCACCGTTTCCAACTAGCTCAAAACAGTTTTCTGGCAATTTTGGCAATTTACTATTTTTAGCAGTTTTTAACTTTTGGTGCCATTTTGAGGGCCTAAATGAAGGTCTTTTGGATAGAGATTCTTAATGATAGCTGAAGTCTCTAATTTTTCCCCCAAAATGAATCTCCTCAATGATACCTTTCCAACGAGCTATCGTGCGCCCCAAATGGAGATCGTATGCCAAAATTATGCCCCCGGGAAGTTGATACACCAAACTACCCAAAACAGGGTCCACAAAATTGTTGGCTTTTCATCTTCCGCAGTTAGGGTTTTGGATTTTATTTATGATAAAAAAAATGCCTTTGGAGCCTCATTGTAAAATCATCTTCTTGCGAATGCAAATAGTGGAAACATATCTTCTCAAAGATAAGATGCCACCATTCTAGCGAGTCTTTCACTCTGTATTTTTACAGTCTTTGTACATTTTTGCTCATTAATAGAAAATTGTGTATTACTGTATCTCTGTGTTTATGGTTGCATCTCTGATACATTTCTGTTATATTATTGGATATCTGAGATATCTATGTACATTTATTTATTATATATCCATTCTCATTTCTTTCCAAAAATAATCTGGATCAAGTTCATTACAGGGTGCCATGCGCTTTCTCTTAGACTGTGCATGAACTACTAAGCTGACTTGATTGCAGACTTCTTACAAAACTAGTTCCAGCAACATACAAAACCATACTCACAACCAGACTCTTACAAAGCTTAGCCAGACTCATTTCTTGACCGAGAGAACTCAGAGCGAACCCACTGAATGAACAACAATCAACAACCTTATATGTCTTGTCGCCACTCCATTTTCATTTCCTTCTCTGCTCTGGTGCTCTGTCACTTTCACTTTTTCTCCACTTTCTTTCTTGACTATCATTCCCTCACACTTTTTCCACCCGCATGAAGTCCACATAGCCTCTTTGGATTCATGCCAGTCTTAACTAACTTGCCAATGCATCCCTTAACTGCTCCATGATCTCTCGTGCTACTTGAGTTAATCATTCGGGAATATTTCTCGAAGATCCTCTTATTGATTCTAGCATGCATGTGGTATATTCTTTATTTCTGGTGTGCATATTGGAACTTCTAACTAGCGCGCATGCCTTATGTCATCTATTACGCAGTTTTTGGTGTGTGTGCACAACTGTGTTTGTGTGCACACGTGATATTTATCTCAAAAATTTGGGTGCCAACATACATACACTCCCTATAGAAGGAAAAGGTGTGTACATAACCTCATATATTCTTCCTATAGTGCTTAAAGTCGCATATGCCTCCTGAGAGGTGATTGTTTTTTCTTGTTTTTCAGCCATTTTAATTCCTGCTATGGCTTTTCTGGGGGTCTTTTTTGGGGAGGTTGTTCCCAAAACATTTTTTTGGCTACTGAATTTTGGTAAACCCTTAAAATTGAATGGAAAAAAAATCAATCTTTCTTTGGCTCATTTTTATTCTTTGGATTGCATAACTATAAGACTAGTCTTGTTCTTGAGGTCTCGATTTCCTAGTTCTTGTTGCAGTCATATTTGAAGCTTGAGTTTGTATTTGAGTTCAATACTTTTATTTTTTTCTTTCCTTTTCTTTTTTCAAACATACAAAAAAAAATTATTTATTTTATCATCTTTTGTTTATTTTTTTCTTTAGTAGAAATAAGAAAACGAAAAACTCTAGTTTGTTGCTAGTAAGGTCTCTTTCTTTCTGTTGCATTGTTTTGCTTCATATTTGAAAAAGAAAAAGATATTAGCATAGGATTTTGTTTTCTTCTCATCTTGAAAATCATTCAAAAAGGAAAAAAGAAAAAAGAACATCCTTTTGTTTTCTTCTTTTTCTTTTCTCGAATTTAAGACAAAGTTGGATTATGAATTTTGCATCAGAAAGAGAAAAGATTGCATTTCAAGGTTTGAAAGATTGTTCATGCATTTTTATTTTTTGAAACTCTTTTTCACTATAGAATTAATGTAAGTTTCATTTTTCAATATTCTCAAATAACATTACTAGCACTTCTTTATCCTTTGAGTAAAGAACAACTGCTAAAAATGAGCACAAATTTAAAATTTACTAGACTTTATTTCTAGGGTTCATCAAATATTTTAGGGCTAGGGCCTTGGATTAGGCTGGAGAATAAAATATCCAAGTCCATTGAACAAACATAGGAGTCTAATTTAAGTAGAGAGAAATCCAAATTTTCGTATAAGCATAGTCAAGAGCATCCTCTAACATGGAAGTTAAACACGAGGTTGCATAAGGTAGAGTCAAGGAGATAAACTCTCCAGAACTTGATTAAGCATAGTGGATTGATCGTATACGGGGGTTTATATAGTGCCTTTACCTCCTTTAGAGGTGGCGCTTTTAGAGATTCAGTATTTTCTACCCTTCCCATGTGTTCGGTCCCAACTTTCAACTGTACCCCGGATGTTAACTGAGATTTGGTATACATAGTTTATATTCCTAGGTATATCATATGTGACTTACAGGTGTTTCTCGTGGTACATAAGGCAAACATGGTATCATGCTATCAATACCATTTGAGGGTTCCCCACGAAGTGAGGATTACTTGCATCAAGTAGAGCTAGTCATTGGAGCTTGGGGTAACTTCTTCTCTCTCCTTCATTCATTAGTCTCAGGACTTGATCAACCCGTGTCAAGTTCAAAAGGTCCCTTTCCACTTGTTAATTTATTTGGAATCAGGACCTGATACACCTGGGATAAATTTTTTGAGAAGTTGTATGTTTGCGATTTTTTTCTTAGGAATTTTTAGTGGAGTGTTTATTTGTATAGTTGGCATTAGGTTGTGTCTGTATCACCACCTTTGGATTGTTGATTCAAAGTGGTCGACCAACCGCTCCACTGATCGAGAAGGAACCATGGTATTTCTCTTGAAAGTGTGGAGCTTCCTCCTAGAGGGCGTGGATTTTTATACCACTGGTTCACCAGAGACAATGTGTGAGACTTACTGTTGGAACATGCATAATTTTGAGCTTTTGAACTTTAGATTTTGCCACTTAGAAATAAATTTTTACCCAAAAAAGAAAAAATATTAGATAATTATTCTGGGAATTCGGCCTTCGGAGGATTTCAATCATGCTACATCCAAAACTCCTGAACATCAAACCATCGAAGTACTTAAGGCTAACTCAATGTTTAAAACATGATTAATTGAAACATAAAAGTGATTAATAAGATATTAACTTCTTTGTGAATTTGACCTTCGGGAGATTTTTGCCCTCTTACATTCAAAACCTTCGAACCCCGAACCATTTAATTGTTAATGACGTTTATGATTGGCTAAAGTTAACGATTTGAATAATTATTGTGATTTTCCAGGTAATAAATTCCATCAGACTTTTTAATAATCTCTCTGAAAACAAATCTATACGAAGACCGATAGATTTTATATAGCTCTTCGAATTTCAAAATCATTTTACCATTTACAATTAACAGTTTTCATTCAATGAAGAGCTTACATACTTCTCTTGTTACATGCAGGCTAATCTTATTTCCTTAAGGATTATGGCACCACAAAAAGTTGCAAGGAAGCTCGATAGACCAGATTTCAAAATCTAGCAGAATGCTAAACCAGTTTGGAAGCCTGATAAACTAAGAAAGGGACCAAATATGGAAGGGAAGGGATAAATAGACAGAAATGGGAGCAAGAATGAAAAACAGCACAAACCTTCTGGAGTGCTAAGTCTTTGAAGTGAGATATTTGGTGACACGTGTCATTTTGATTTAGACGGTTGAGTTTACTTCGGGACTCTCGGCTTCGGGTGCTCCAAGATGCATAACAGCACAAACCTTTTGGAGTGTCTGATCTGCTGACACATATCCACTTCAATGAACGGTCCAGATGAACTCTGAACTTCAGGCCTTCGGAAGTTCTCACTTCATGCATTTGTTTTTATTCTGAAGTGGTTATCCATCGGATTGTAGGATATCCTGCCACATGTCCACTTTGATCAACAATCCAAATGAACTTCGGGCTTCGGGCCTTCGGAAGTTCTCACTTCATGCATCTATCTTTCTTCTGAAGTGGTTATCCATCGCAGTGCAGGATCTCCTGCCATGTGTCCACTTCGATCAACAATACAGATGAAATCCAGGATTTGGAACTTTAGGAGTTCTTTACTCAGCATTGCTTTCTTCCTCCATAAATATGAGATCACTGAATATGGGGATCGTCTGACATGTGTCCCCTGTTTGGATCAACAGAAAGGAATTGCATGAATTTCTCTCTATCTTCTCTACATGTGACCGATAGTTATGACCTCAGCTTAACCTTTGGGCACTTATCTCACTTTACAATATCGATAGTCGTGTTTTAATGGACCGTGGAGATCAGTGACTGAGAACGATTGCGGGTGGCAAAGTTGCACGGGGTTTAATTTTAGAGGGATATCCCGCAATTTAAATTGTGGATTTATCTCGGGGGTATGTGGAATCACCAGGTAAATTGCAGGGTGAAAGGAGGGTTACCTCAAAACAACTTCCTCGTGCCCCCGCAAAATAGAAAAGTATAAAGGGACTCAACACCTTCCCTCCACCCACTCTAGCTTTCACCCTCCACTCTTTCACACTCACTACACTTCACTTACCCCGTCTATCCCTACCACCTACATCCTTGCATCCACTCATCCCACCTCCTTATTGGACACTCATCCCCACATCATCCTATTCATGAATTGTTACTTTTCCCCGTAACTTTTATCCATCCCATAACAATCCAGCATTGAGCTACCTGTCCAATTACCACCCCCATATCTTCAACTACAATTATTTATCCCAGTAAACGCATTCGAAGGGACAAATGGCAACAAAATCATATGGCAAAGACAGTAAGCCAATGATTGTGGTGGCCTTAGTGGACATGTGTACCCAGTTCAAAGAACAAAGGAAAATGAGTGCATCTGCGAGAAAATGAAGAGATAGAGAAAGCACCAACAAAACTTAACAATATTTGCATGTTGTTATTTTATTTGAATGTATTCTATTTTTAGTCATATATTGTGGGAAGTCCGACGGTTTTCAGTTGAGACATTTTTTGTATAAATAGATAGATTTTAGATCTATTCAGGGTTGCTTCTTGCCAAATGTTATAGAGAAACTCTTTTTGAGTATTAATACAAGTGCAGACAGAGATTCTAAGTTTCGTTCAATTTTAGTTATGTGTTCCCTATGTGTTTCCATTTCTATGAATTTCTTTATGTAATTCTTAAAGAGAGATTGACTGCAATTAAGTATCACATCTACTTTGATTATATTACACCAGGATTTCATTCAGTAAACATTTTTTCCTCTATTATTACTATGAGTAAAACAAGACCTGTGATCCGTGTGAATTACTGCTTTTTTATATCATGTTCAAGGGTGCATCTTCTACTTTTCTTCTACTGCAAACAAGGTGATACTTATCTATAATTGATACATGACTTTGTTTAATAGTTTTGTAAATATTTCTACCTCATTTATAATTGTGACTCGGATAATGAGATACAACCTATGTACTATCTTATTATTAATTTCATTTAAAGATCTTTTCTTAAAAAACTGAAGGTAGAAAAGGAACTCATAAAAACATTTCATTTAAAACCTTTGATGCTTGACATTATTCTTTTAGCCTTAGAATCAATCTCAGGACCAACATCTTTCTGGCACCGTTGTCAGGGATGCAGAAACAAAATCACTTTTCCCTGGGAGAACGACAAGGTAAATTTTGGTCTTTGATGCTGAAAAAAGATTAAATATGTGAGTAAGGCTTACTTTATCTTTCACCTGGTGACTCCACCGTAGATAAAATTGGCATTCGATCGAAAGAATACTAGGAAAAACCCGGACGAAAAGTAGACTACGCCAGTTTTGGATCCCGAAAGGTTGTTGAAACCAAAGGGATATATGAGACAAACTTCTGCATCGACAGGTAAGGTCCATCAACCTAGAATTACGCAAGCTAATGTCGAAATTCCCGTTGAAGAACAAACCCCTAAAGAAAATTTTAAGCAAGTTATTTCTACAGAAGCATCAATAAGTAAAATTGAAGTTAAACTTGAAACCCCAGAGGTAATTATTCCCAAAATAAATTTTGAGGTTGACTAGGCCAGCGTTGTTTCAATCCCCACTATCGTTAATACTCAGTCGATTCTTTCTCGTCCCGAAGTGAAATTTTTTGTTTCCCAAGATCTTGAAGATTATTTTCTATACCCAGATTCCTCCCCTATTACTTCCCCTATCTATACCTCGGGTAATGTTGAGGACTCGAGCTCAAGTTTTCCTTTTCTCCCTCATCTAGATCTTTCGTCTTCTCATGATCACTTTCCCAAAATTCATTCACAACATCCCGAAGTAGTCAAAATATCAGCAGATCATTTTTTTGAAGTTTTTGAAAATCTCATTTTTATCCCTCGAGTTATGTCTCCTAGGCTTTCAATGGTCGGTGTTGGAGGTGCTGGTGCTGGTGGTGCCAGAGGTGCAGGGGCTACTAGACAAGCTCAACCCCCTAGGATCTTTTCCAAGGTCTCCTCTAGATATTCTCCCTTAGTCCTCTCTATTGTCCTGCATAATTTTCCGAAAAATTACATGATGAACCTCCCCAAATTCATGGGAAATGGGATCTAACAACAACATAACATATAGGCTTTTTTTATCAATTTCTTGATATTCTTGGCATTGAGCATGAGGATGTTTACACAAGACTGTTAGTACATACTTTTGAAGGACAGGTAAGAATGTGGTTCAGAGGACTTCCAATAGGTTCTATACAATCATATGACGATCTAGAAACTTCCTTCCTAAGGCAATGGGGCGAGAAAAAGGATCATCTTTACTACTTAACCAAATTCGGAGCCTTGAGAAATAAGACTTATGAATCAGTCCTAGAATTTATCCAAATATTTAATAAGCTTTATCACTAAATCCCAGTTGAATTTAAACCTTCTCAATGAGCTACAAAAGTCACTTTTGCAGGGGCTTTTGATTTCGATTTCTCCCTACTTTTGAGAGAAAGGAGATCCACTACTTTAGCGGGGATGAAAGATGATACTATAGAAATTGAGTCCAATATGATGGAATCTAGGAAGTTGAAAACTAAGTTCGATATGGGAGCCAGAGAACCCGAGTGTTTTAAAGAAAATGTAGGACCCTCTGTATCTGGAAAGTCGGCAGAGGAAAAAATGGATGAGATGGCCAAAATTATTAAATATTTATCAAATAAAATTTCTAGGATGGAAATAGAGAAAGCCAAACCTAATCCATACGTTAGGAATCAATTCAGGAGAAACCCTAATCCTCATATACAACAAAGAAAAATAAAAAATGAGGATCAAAAGATTCAAGCTCCATTTAAAACTGAGAATTTCATGCAAAGAGATGAATTGCAAGAGTATGAGGAGTTAGAGGAAGATCTAAACAACCTCAGTGATGATGATCTTGAGCCTCACCTAACCAAGTAGGATTATGAGAAATCCTTAGACCCGGAATCTTTGTTTAATAATGACGAAAACATCAACAATCTGGGGGACTCTACATACAATGGCCTCGCTAACTCAATAATGGTTGAGCTTCAACATAAATATGATTTAAGGCCAAGAGAAAAATACTCTACAAGTATTCCACCGAAAAATATTTTATCATGAAACAAAGCAAGTGAGGCAGCAATCGCTAAACCACCAACTGAGATGCAAGCTTCGCGAATAAAGAAATTTGAAACAAAAGTAGTACAAACTAAGAAGCCATAAATTACAGAGGTTGAGCTTTCGACCAAGGAAATTGAAAAACCAATTGGGAATTTCAGTTTATAAAATGAAATTAATAAAATTAGAATTCCAATGCCTCTGGTTGAACTTTCTAGTAACTCGATCTATAAAAAACAAATCGCTAAATCAATAAATTTTTCTGATGTTGAAATTCAAGATGATGTTACCAATTTGCAGGATGAAAAACCTACAATCATGTTCGGGCCACATATTGAAAACAGTAAGGATTATTTCGCTCTGATCTATATTACATTAACTGTGCACGACCATTTACTTCACAATTTCATGCTAGACTCAAGAGCCTCACATAATTTAATGCCTAAAATTATCATGGAAAATTTGGGCCTTGAAATTACCAGAGCTTATCAAGATTTGTATTCGTTTGATTCTAGAAATGTTAAGTGTCTGGGTATGATTAAATATCTAGTTGTAAACCTTGCTTAGTTTCCTTTGAAAAGTATCCTTATGGATGTGGTTGTTGCTAACGTTACTTCCAAGTATGGTATGCTTATATCCAGATATTGGGGCGCCAAGTTAGGAGGATTAGTTTAGCTAGACATGACCTATGCTACAATTCCAATTGTTGGTGGACAATTCACTCGACTGCACAAAGAAACTAGACTGGCATATACTGTAAGTGACCCTCAAAACCCCAATAACTACCTAGTCTATGTTGTTGATCAGGACTTAGGAAAATGTATATTATCTATAGATGATGATTTCAAAGAATGTATAAAAGAAGAAAATCAAAAAACAAAAATTTCAAAAAAAAATATAAATGTTAAAGGAATGTGGAGAATTTTCTTCGATGGTGCTTCATCCTGCGAAGGAGCAGGATATGGAGATTTATTCGTGGCACAATGCGAGGAATATGTTATTCCCTTCTCTTACAGATTACAATGGGACATTGATTATACAAATAATGTTTGTGAGTATGAATCTTTAGTCTTGGTATTAGAAGCTGCAAGAAAATTAAAAATCGAGCATTTGATAGTTTATGGTGATCTCAATCTCATTGTAAAACAAATAAAAACGTAGTATCAAGCTAAGCATCCGAGATTGAGATCATATAGAAACTATGTCTAGGATCTTATAGAGAAATTCTTCTCATCCTTTAATATTCATTCAATTCCCAGGATGCAAAATCAACAAGCAGATTCTTTGGCCAAAGTTGTTGCGACCTTCATACCACCTACTGTTTTGAAAATAAAATATCACATCGAGATGAGACATAGACCTTTGATTCTGAAAAATGTTCAGCACTGGAAACTATTTGAAGATGATGAACAAATCAAACAGTTCTTGGAAATGGTTGGTGAGTTTTCTGAGATCCACATAGATCAATAAAATCA
>ML788774.1:249375-268495 GCA_009831015.1 Picea engelmannii
GTGCTTTTCCGTTGCATTTCCTCACTAAGGATAACACCAACAACATCATCAAATTTTAAAGTATTTGAACCAGAGACAGAGTTACTTACAGCCATGACCAAGCTGTTCCATCTTTCTGGCAATGAGCACAAGATTAGAAGAGCTCTGACCTCATCATCAAAGTCCACTTTTACAGAACTTAGTTGATTGGTAACTGTATTAAATTCATTTAAATGATTTGCAACAGACCCACCTTCTGACATATTCATATTAAATAATCTCTTCATTAGAAATACCTTATTGGACACCGAGGGTTTTTCATACAATTTGGCCAATGCATCCATCAAACCCTTCGTTGTCTTTTCTTTGGAAATATTGAAAGCCACTGACGCTGCCAGGCTCAACCGTATTGTTCCTAGAGCCTTTCTGTCAAGAATCTCCCATTCTTCGTCCTTCATGGCCATCGGCTTCTTTGCTACTCCACCCAATGGTAGGAATAGATCCTTCTGATATAAATAATCTTCCATCTGCATCTTCCATAACTGGTAGTTTTCACTGTTAAATTTCTCGACCCTAAACTTTCCATCTTTCGACATTGCTCCCACTCGAACCAGAAACCCTCTTTTCCTGCGAGTTACCTTTTGCTCTGATACTAGTTGTTAGAAAAACAGGATCGTGGAGCAATAAAATAAAACAAATGCGGAAACAAAACATAGAAGATACGCAATACAAGAGGGACACGGATTTGCGTGGTTCACCCAGTGTGGGCTACGTCCACCAGAGAAATTGCCAGGTCCTTCCTTTATTATTATTCAGAAAATGAAGGGATACAACCTACAGCAAAACCCACTGTAACTTCATCTTCTTTCTCTCACAGTCTCCTCTCTCAGAATACAATATTCGCCATCAACCATAGCCGCAATACATTTCCCTCACAAAAGAGGTTTGCCTTCTAGGGAAAAAAACCCTAACATAATCTCTACCGTTAGATCTGCGACCTTATAATGAACGGTCTAGATTTATAATGAAATTACAATATACATTTACAAGGCAATTTTTTCTTCGGGGGCTTCGCTCCCAAACCCCCATCGGGGGATGCTGCCCCCGAACCCCCGTTGGGGGCCCACTTGCCCCCAGACCCCCCAACTGGGGGAATAGACCCCTCGGACCCCGCAGAGTGGGTACCCCCCCTCTGCACTCCCCCACGTGGAAGAGTGTACATACTTCTGGGGTGTAAATACTTCATGTGGTATAAACACGGCTAAAAGTAAAAGACCTCTGAATCAGGAAGATAATCAGGCTCCACAACCAACAAGATGGACCATGTTTTAGAGAAGGTAGTAGGGGCTAACATAATTTCTATGATTGATGGTTTCTCGGGATATAATCAGATCTTTGTTCATGAAGATGATAGAGAAAATATTGTGTTTACTACTCCATGGGGAACCTTTATGTATGATAAAATGTCTTTTGGTTTAATGAATGTAGGAGTAACTTTCCAGAGAGCAATGGATATCATGTTCGTCGATGAGAGACACAAGTTTTTTGTTATTTATCTAGACGATCTGACAGTTTTTTCCAATTCTGATGCATAACATTTGATGCACCTCAGACAGACTTTTGAAAAATGCAGAAAATTTGGTTTGTCTCTTAACCCTAAAAAAATACACTTTTCCATGCAAAAGGTAAACTTTTAGGTCATATAGTTTCAAAATATGGAATCAAGGTTGATCCTAAACGAGTTGAGGCTATTGACCTGATTAATATTCCTAGAAATAGAAAAGGGATTCAATATTTTTTAGGTAAGATCAATTTTTTGAGGAGATTTACTCCTAACTTTGTGGAAATAATCAAATTGATTACAGATATGCTAAAAAGGGACAGCGAAGTAAAATGAACTGCAGAAACCAAAGCATCTTTCGAGCTTGTTAAGAAATCTATAGGAGAAGCACCCGTATTGGTAAGTACAGACTATACAAAATAATTCTTAATCTTCTCTTTTGCTTCTGAACATATTGTTGCAGCGGTGCTCCTTCAAAAGAATGAAGAAGGATTCGAACAACCAATATCATTTTTCAACAAAAGTCTCAAAGATGCAGAGCTAAGGTATGATATTCTCAAAAAACAATATTATGCAATGGTGAAGGCTCTCAAAGATTTCAGAACATATGTCTTGCACTCCAAAATAATTTCTTATGTGCCAACAAATGCAATTAAAGATATCTTGGTTCATCCAAACAGTGATGGAAGAAGAGGTAGATGGTTGGATAAAATTCAAGAGTTTGATCTAGAAGTGAAACCAACCAAGCTAGTGAAAGGCCAAGGTCTGGAAATGATATTGGCCAAATCAAATTGCAGAGCGCTAGGAATAAATAACTTCGAATCACATGATTTTCTTATATATATAGAGGAAATAGATGATCAAGCACCTATAATTCAAATTGAAGACAAGTTTTCTTCCTCTGCTTGGTACCGTGATATTGTTACATACCTCCTTACTCTTCAATGCCCAAATGGCATGACTCCTTATAAAGCAAGAACTTTAAAACTACATGCAATTAAGTATTTCAATGTTGATGGAAAGTTGTACTGGAAAGACCCTTTGGGTTTCTTGTTATGTTGCCTGACAGAATCTGAAACAGAAGGTGTCATTGATGAATTTCATGAAGGAGTATGCGGAGGACATCATGACTAGACAGAAACAGCTTACAAGATGTTAAGGGTAGGATATTATTGGCCAAAGTTATTTATTGATGTAAATGCAAGGGTCGTAGCTTGCAATTCATGCCAATTGTTCGCTGGTAAGAAAAATCTCCCTACCTTACCTTTAATTCTAGTGAAAGTTCAAGCTCCTTTCCAACAATGGGGCCTAGAATTCATTGGAGAAATTCATCCGTAATCAAGTGCTCAACATAGATGGATTTTAACCACTACTGATTACTTTACTAAATGGGTTGAATCCATTCCAACTCGGAATGCTACAAATTCAGTAGTGATAAAAATTTTGGAAGAAAAAATCCTGGCGAGATTTGGTTGTCCTAGAAAGATAGTTATTGATAATGCTTAGGCTTTTAAATCTATGGCAATGATCAATTTCTATCAGAAATAAAATATTGTTTTAGGTCATTCTACATCTTATTATCCTCAGGGAAATGGGTTGGTCGAATCATCTAACAAGAGTTTGATGACTATAATAAATAAATAAATAAATTGACAGAAAATAAAAAAAATCGGCATATTCACTTAAAGTATGACTTATGGGCAAACTGAATTGGCACCAAGAAATCTATAGGTACGTCTCATTTCCAATTATTTTATGGTACTGATGTTATCCTTCCTATTAATCTTTCTCTTCATGTGATGAAACTCTGGAAGGATGAAAATGAAGAGCCAAACGATGTTACGAGAAGAATGAATCAAATCATCAAATTTCAACATAATAGAGTAGAAGTGGATGATAAGCTTCAAAAGTACCAAGATAATATGAAATCCCTTTTTGATAAAAAAAAAAGTGAAATACATGGAGTTCTTACTGGCAATTTAGTTTTTAAATGAGAAGCTAGAAAAGAAGATGCAGGGAAACATGGAAAATTCGATCATATCTGGTTTGGACCATTCAAAATTGCAGCTGCTGAGGGAAAAAACTTATTCTCACTGGAAAATATTGATGGAGAAATTCTTGACGCTCCTATCAATGGGAGTTATTTAAAACATTTATTGCAGTAGTTACATTTTAGATTTCCATTGTATATATCGGATTGGATTGACATTGTCATTTTAATTTTCAATTGTTCTTTTCTTTTTGTAAACTACCTGAGTCATTTGATTATCTGTTGTAAATATTTTCAATAAATTTATGATTGCTTGATATCATTGAAATGAAAAAAAAAAAAAAACATATGTATCATATATCATTTCTATTCCACCGGATTTTCTAACATTTTGCATTTTATTCCTCTTGCAGAATAGATCTTGTTGAACAAGAGACGAGGTTGAATAAAAATTTGAAACTCGTTTTTCAAACATTTGATTTCTCTAAAAACAGGTGATAAAATAATAATCTTCCTTGCTGAAAATTCAAAAGGAAAATAAGGTATGAGTTCCTACTCTTCTTATAGTTCAAATAAAATTTTAAATGAATGTGAAGGAAGTTTTTTCTCATGATAATATTATCACCTGACCTAAGAATCAGAGAGGTATAAAATTACAACTTAAAGTGTTGTGTTGATAAATTTTAAAGCCATCTCTGAAATAAAAATAAAATATAAATAAATAAACTCGAAAGAAGTCTGAACTAAATACACAAACTTGTGTGGGATTAGGACATTTTGTGTCAGATCCTCTAAATCCTCAATTTGGTTATTTTACCTATCCCCAAGTTCCTACCCACTTCATATTTTTTTTATCATTTCTTAGTCTTCATAGAAAGAAAGAAACTTACCTTGGCTCTGAGAACTTAAAAACATATTTTCAAAACAAGATTAGGTGAAAATCTTTGTGTTCCTTTGATTTTAATTGAAAAAAAAATAGGTCTAGGCTAATCCTAATAATTTTCTCTCTTCTATCAAACTTTAAACTAACTAATCCTCTCAAGGTTGATCCCTAAAAGATTAATATCCCCTGAAATTTTTTCCTATAGGCAAAGGTGTATTGAAAATTGGAAGAAAGTTAGTTTCAGATTATTCTCAAAATTGTGACAGACCTTCTTTTCAAAATTTTAAACAGATATCATCCCTTGTATGTTACATATAGATTGATTTCGCCCACTTCAAAATATTAAAATATAAGACAAATGGTGAAAGGAAATTCATAATTTGATTTCCCCCATCTTGTCCAAAAGAGATGATGAAAGGAAATTCATATATTGATTGCCCTCATCTCAGCGAAATCCAAAAGTGTTAATTGAAGTGGTGAAAGGAAATTCGATGGGAGAAATAGATAACTTCATCGGGGTACTGAACAGGCTCACTGGCAATGAAACAATATATATGATATTTGTAAGGTTGTCATACATATCCATATATCATACTATGTTATATAGTTCTCTTTTTGACGATATTTACATCCTGAACCAACTAGGGATTCCCTAAATAAATATATACATATGCTTAACCTTGAAGCAAACAAAGTCGGTTGGAGCTGATATTTTAGCTAAAGTTATTTTGATTATCTTAAACAATTCTGAAATCAGTTTTAGGAAAGGGAAAATTTAAATAGCCTAACTTGAGATCAATCATTAAGTATGTTTTAAAGGTTTTTGAGATCTGGTTAAGTTTGTTTTTTTATGTATGATTAATTCTTAAATAAAACTAGAAAATGTTTGTCAAAAATCAATAATGACTCCATTTACCCAATAAAGGAACTTGGTCTATTGTTCTTTCGTGCCTCACAAGGAGCCACAATCTCCATATGAAGCCTATGTTGGAACACGCATAATTTTGAGCTTTTGAACTTTAGATTTTGCCTCTTAAAAATAAAGTTTTACCCAAAAAAGAAAAAACCTTAGAGAATTATTTTGGGAATTCAACATTCGGAGGATTTATATCATGCTACATCCAAAACTCTCAAACATTGAACCATCGAAGTACTTAAGGCTAACTCAATGTTTAAAACATGATTAATTGAAACATAAAAGTGATTAATAAGAGATTAAATTCTCCATGAATTTGACCTTCGGGAGATTTCTACCCTCTTACATTTGAAACCTATGAACCCCGAACCATTGAATTGTTAATGACATTTATGATTGGATAAAGTTAACGATTTGAATAATTATTGTGATTTTTCAGGTGATAAATTCCATCAGAATTTTTAATAATATCTATGAAAACATATCTATACGAAGATCGATAGATTTTATAAAGCTCTTCAAATTTCAAAATCATTTTACCATTTACAATTAAAAAAATTTCATTTAGTGAAGAGCTTACAGACTTCTCTTATTACAGGCAGGATAATCTTATTTCCTTAAGGATTATGGCTCCATGAAAATTTGCAAGGAAGCTCGATAGACTAGATTTCATAATCTAGCATAACGCTAAACCAATTTGGAAGCATGATAAAATAAGAAGTGGCAGGGAAGGGATAAATAGACAGAAATGGGAGCAAGAATGCACAACAACACAAACCTTCCAGAGTATTAAGTCTCCAAAGTGAGATATCTGGCACCGCATGTCCTTTTGATTTAGATGGCTAAGATTTACTTCGGGACTCCAGACTTCGGGCGTTCTGAGATGCATAACAGCGCAAACCTTCTAGAGTGTCAGATCTAATGACACGTATCCACTTCGATCAATGGTACAGATGAACTTCGGGATTCGAGCCTCCGGAAGTTCTCGCTTCATGCATCTGTCTTTCTTCCGAAGTGGTTATCTATCAAAGTGTAGGATCTCCTACCACGTGTCCACTTCGATCAACGGTCTAGATGAACTTCAGGCTTAGGGCCTTCGAAAGTTTTCACTTCATGCATCCATCTTCATTCCAAAGTGGTTATCCGACGGAGAGTAGGATATCCTGCCACGTGTCCACTTCGATCAACGGTACAGATGAACTCTAGGCTTTGTAACTTCAGGATTTATTTACTCAGCACTGCTTGCTTCCTCCCAGAATACGAGATCACCGAATACAGGGATTGTCTGACACGTGTCCTATGTTTGGATCGATGGAAAGGAATTGCATGAAGTTTTCTCTATCTTCTCTACATGTGAACAAGAGCTGTGACCTCGGCTTAACCTTTGGGTGCTTATCTCACTTTGCAATATCGACAGTCATGTTTTAATGGACCATCGAGATCAACGACCAAGAACGATTGTGAGGGGTGAAGTTGTGCGAGGTTTAATTTTGGAGGGCGGTCCAGCAATTTAAACCACAGTTTTCTCTCGGGGTTACGTGGCATCACTAGGTTCATTGAAGGGAGAAAGGAGGGTTACCTCAAAACCACTTCCTCATGCTCCTGCAAAATAGAAAAGTATAAAGGGACTCAACACCTACCCTCCACCCACTCTACCTTTCACCCTCCAGTCTGTCACACTCGCTACACGTCACTTACCCCGTATATCCCTACCACCTACATCCTCACATCCACTCATCCCACCTCCTTATTGGACACTTGTCTCCACATCATCCTATTTGTGAACTGTTACTCTTCCCCATAATTGTTAGCCATCCCATAACGAGCCAATGCTAAGCTACTTGTCCAATTACCACCTCCATATCTTCAACTGCAATTATGTATCCTGGTAAATGCATTCAAAGGGATAGATGGCAACGGAATCAGATGGCAAAGACAGTAAGCCAATGATTGTGGTGGCCTTAGTGGAAATGTGTATCCAGTTCAAAGAAAAAAGGAAAACGAGTGCATCTGCGATCAAATGAAGAGACAGAGGAAGCTCCAACAAAAATCAACAATATTTGCATGTTGTTATTTTATTCGGATGTATTCTAATTTTAGTCATATATTGTGGGAATTCCAACGGTTTTCAGTTGAGATAATTTTTGTATAAATAGATAGATTTTAGATCTATTTCGGGCTGCTTCTTGTCAAATGTTATAGAGAAGCTCTTTTTGAGTATTAATACAAGTGTAGACAGAGATTCTCAGTTTCGTTAAATTTGAGCTATCCGTTCCCTATGTGTTTCCATTTCTCTGAATTTATTTCTGCAATTCTTGAAGAGTGATCAATTGCAATTTAGTATTACATCTATTGTGATCATATTACACCAGGAGTTCATTCATTAAACATGTTTTCCTTTGTTTTTACTATGAGTAAAACAAGACCTGCAATCTGTGTGAATTACTGCATTTTTATATCATGTTCAAGGGTGCATCTTCTACTTTTATTCTACTGCAAACAAGGTGAGACTTATCTGTAATTGATACCTGACTTTTTTTAACAGTTTTGTAAATATTTCTACATCATTTGATATTATAATTGTGACTCAGATAATGAGATACAGCCTCTGTATCGTCTTATTATTAATTTCATTTAAATATCTTTTCTTAAAAAACTGAAGGTAGAAACGGCACTCATAAAAACATTTCATTTAAAACCTTTGATGTTTAACATTATTCTTTGAGCCTTAAAATCAATCTCAGGACCAACACTTACTCTGACATTAGAAATCCCACAAGGGACGAACTTGTGCATAAGAACTCCATGGATAAATCTATTGAGGATACCAACCAAGGGACCTATTCCCAAGGGGATTCTTTTTCTTTTCCTTTCTTCGGAAATGTCGGTTCCCCCTTGATGGTCACTTTGAACATTCCTAGGTTGAATGTAGGATTATCGGTTTGGTTGTGAACCACTTTGAATGTCCTTGATGGTTCTCAAATAATAACCTTATTTCACGAGCATCGAATTATCATTGATCATTTACCTGCTTCATTAGAAAATTCTACTTCTCCTCCTTCTCCTTCCTCTGGTGAAATTATAGCTACTAGTAACCAAAAGTCTAAGAGGAATAGAAAGAGGAAGAGTAACAAAAATAAGTCACCAACCTCTGTTAGTCATGTTGGCGACCTTCAACCATCCTCTACAAGTCATGATCATAATGAAATTCCAGTCACTATGAGTCATACTGGCATCAATTCACTAGCCTCTAAAAGTCATGTCGGGATTGTAAGTTCAGTCACTATTGGTCATACTAGAATCAAGTCACCGTCCTCTGCAAGTCATGTTGGAGACCAACCCCTAGCCTATGCAAGTCATGTTGGGCGCATAATTCCAGCCATTTCTATTCATATTCGCATAGGTTCATCATCCTCTATGAGTCATGTTGGAGACCAACACCTAGCCTCTCCAAGTGATTATTAGGGCACAAGTTCAGTTACTGCAAGTCATATTGGAAATATATCACCAATCTCTATGAATCATGTTGGAGACTAGCACCTAGCCTCTGCAAGTCATGTTGGGAGAAAGAAAGAAACCAACCTCTGCTAGTCATGTAGGGTGCATGAGTTCAGTCATTTCTAGTCATATTGGAGTTAACTCACCAACCTCTACTAGTCATGTTGGAAACATGTTGTCATCCACTGCGATTCATGTTGGGGGAAACCCACCAACCATTGAAAGTCATTCTAGGGGCATCGATATTATTGAGAAACCTATGCGAATAGGATGTAAGCCTAAGCTCTCTTTTAATCTTTGCGAGGGATATCACCTTACTCATCTATGCCCTAGTATTACAATGGTACTAAGAGTGTGGTCCTTGTTTGAAGTCCCTTCTAGCCCTGAGTCACCTTCAGTTTCCCAATAATTGTTTCAATCATTGGTTGATAAAGTGTTCATCCTGATCTAATCTTTGGTTGATCCCACTCTTGTTTTGGGGGGTGATGCATCTCTTGATCATTTTTTGTCACAACTTATTCAACCAGTCGTCGAGAAAGTTGTTGAGTCGATGCAATCTTTGGCCAATCCCAATATTAGTTTGGGGATTGATGCATCTATCAACTGTGTCTTTAGCATTTCCAATTCAGTACCTTCTGAGCAAGGGGGCATTCCACTCTCATTGAGTGTTCTCCCTCCAAGTCCTAGGATGGTTTCCTTTAATTGGAATGATCTTGTTGACCCTCACCTTCCTTCTTCTTCACCCTTCCAAATAATGGTTAAAGATAATCCAAAATGTATTTAGTGATGTATTATAGATGAAGGATCATTTGCAAGTATTTATCATCCTCGACTTGGCAATATTTGGGTTCTCCCAATCTTTTGTTAGCTACCAGTGAGTTGTTGTCTTTGACAAAAAACCTAGTGAGTATTTGGGGATTCTTCCTCAGTTTCTTATCACGTTAGGTGGGAAAACTATTCTAGTCAATATTTTAGTGGTGCAAGGCCCTTTATATTTCAATATGGTTCTAGGGCATGATTATATGTATGCTATGAATGTTGTGGTGTCTATGCTCTTTCATGTGATGCATTTTCCTCACAATGGAAGCATTGTAAATATTGATCAACTTTCATCTAATAATTACCATCATAGTTTGGCTTTAGCTCATATTTCTCCTTTATATGTTCCTAGTGTTCGAGTAGACTCTTCCCATCCATGGGTGAATTATGTGACATCTTATCCTCAGTATTCAATTTCTCCTAAGATGGTATCTTTATAGTCATGTTTTCCTTCTCGAGACAAGGTCTCGAAAATTAATTAGGTGTTATATTCAATGGGGTCACGTGAGCTCTTTATTTACCCTATTGGTTCGAGTGATCTTGGGTTTTCTTTTGAGTCTAATATTATTGTTTGTTATACCTCGAGCCCTGGTATTGGTG
This sequence comes from Picea engelmannii, assembly GCA_009831015.1. NCBI lineage: Eukaryota > Viridiplantae > Streptophyta > Pinopsida > Pinales > Pinaceae > Picea > Picea engelmannii. The sequence continues at coordinate 259,622 of ML788774.1, forward strand.
AGTCCTTGAGTCCTAGTTCACGCCATTTCTTGGATCTTGAATTTCCTTCGAATGAGGCTATCCTTTAATCTATGATTACGGACTTTCAACCTCTTCCTAAACTGGAAACTTTACAGGTGGTTATCGAAGAAACACTTGGCCTGAACCTAGAAATGGGCCCTACCTGGAGAATTACTATGCATAGGTTGTGTTAGCACATGATATTTACTGAAGTACAGCATTAGTCTTTGCTAGTCATGTGGTAATTTCTTCTTCTAGGAGTAAGTCATTTAAAATTTCATAGTTTTAGAGTCATATTTTATGATTATAAATAAAGGTGCTTGATTTTAACCTTGGGTCTAAATTTGATCAAAATACATTTTCAAGTCTTAGTGTTATAAGGGTGATTTTCATCATTTGTAAAGAAGGAAAGGTATCAAATTCATTTCCTTTTTTCATTAAAACACAATGTGTTGCAAACTAGTTAAAGGAACTACGAACTCACTATGGTTAGATTGTCATCATCTTGCTTGAGTAATATTTATAGACTTTGAAGATCAAAAGTTTCATTTGATTAATGGATTCATGAGCTGCAAAGGATTTGTGGTAATTTCCTATTAATCATTGATTATTGTTCAAGCACTCTTTAATATATCTTTCTGAAAGGATCTTTGTTATGTGGATATTATTCTTTTTGTTTGCCTTCTATTCTTCTACTCATCCTTGCATAAGCCTTTTTTCTGGTAGGCAGCATGATTTCCTTTGATCTGCAAAATGTTATGACTCCATGCCCAATAGAATGTATTTGCAAGAAGTTTGTTGCCCTCCCTTTTACTCTTCTCTTGTTGATCAACCAAGTATAACCCGTTTTAATCATTTAAATCAAATTGGTAGTGGGATTATCCTCTACAGTCTGAGGGTGACTCTCAGTGCTAACATTTTTGGAGTTGTTTCTGGGGACGAAGCTGAAGATATTCCCTAGGAGAATGACATAGAATAGATCCATATCTTGATGGTAGACAGGAGCAGGACACTAGTTTGATTGTAATCTTCTACCTGGTGACTCCAGCTTCATCCAAGATTAATCTATTGGCGACTTCACTGGTTTGAAATGGACAAGATACTTTCTCATAGGTATGCATTTTGTGATTTTTCAAATATATCTAGTTTTCCAAACCTTGTGCCTGATAGAAGTGAATGGGAAGGCCATCTTCCTAGGTTTAGAGGAGAATATTGGGAAGTGTTAGTTGAGTTCTTATTAGATTTTCACGAGTGCATGCTTAAATTGAAGTTATACATGAAAATGTCATGATCAAGTTGTTTAGATACTCTCTGGAGGGAAAATCCTTTGAATGGTGTAGATCTCTTTGTTATAACCCTAAATTGCACCACACATGATTACCTGGCATCAGGCCAACTCATATCCCTTCAATGCCAAAACATTTGTTGAACAACTCTTTGGAAATCCTCTTGTTTTAAAGCCCACGCGCCCTAACCCATTACTGCACGCGTGTGCATGCTGGTAGGCCCACTATAGCCCACATGTACCTAACAAAGCACAAAAAAAGGAAAGTTTCCAACCGAACAAAAAGCTATGGGTCAGTTAACTGAAACTCCCGGCCATGCATGGCCGAGGGTTCATCCAAAACCCTAGCTCCTTCTAACCTATAAAAGAAGGGGTAGGGGTACCATTTGGAGGAGGAAAAAATATAGTGAAGAAACTCTGCCCATTTACAGAATCCATTGTCCCAACCCTTTATCATTTCCTCATGCCAAAGGAGATTTAACGCAAAGCAGTTGGAGGACAGAAGAGGAGGAGCCCAGGATCAGGATCAAGGAGCAGTGGTCGGTCTCGACTTTGATTATAAGTTGATTCATTTTTCAAATAATAAAAGAATACTTTTCCCATCCCAATGCATGAGTTATCTATGGTTTGTTTAATTTATGCTTAATTTCTAACCCTCAAGTAGAGAAGTAGCATGCATGCATAGTTGGTTGTCTTGATTGCAGGTCATCTTTGGAAGGAGCAGCGCAAGAAAGTGGTCAAAGCATAATGGAGGATCTACATCGAATGTCGGAGACAAGGTTAGTAGTCATTCTCCATGCATGTATTGTGAAAGAGGGGTTTAAGTTTTGGGTTGTAGGTTAAAAAGTAATTTCTTTACGGTCAAAATATGCATGCAAGTCTGACCCTAGTTTGCTAGTCCGTAGGGTATTTTTCCCAACAAAAGAATTGGCGACCGTATTGGGGAATATACTCTTTAGGGTTTCTGGATTTCTTTAAAGTTTTTGGGTATTTGAAAGAATAGGTGTTCTGTTTTTCTTTGCCTGTCTTTTTCTCTTAGGTCTGAGCTAGCAGGGAGCCTGGTTCGTCATACCAGTTTTCCCTGAATATTGCTTAACGGTAGTTGTCGAGACACACAGAGGTACACGCGGCTTGCATAAGGCCTGCACGTGTGTACCCGCGCCCTATCCTCTTACAGCCCGTGTGTGAACGCTAGCTGTAGGGATAACAATAGTGTGTAGGGGTTTAGAGACCTTTAGAGGCAGTCCACCTCTTCCCTGTCAGAATTATACATTCTCAGGGGGTTTTTTAGAATCCTGTCTGAGTCTTGCTGGTTCACAATCCTATTTCAGATTGTTTTTTCTCTTTGTTATTCCTTGCATTATTTTTTCTTTTCTATTAGAAAAATCATCCAAGCCTTCAAGGGACCCTGGTTATCAATATCAGAGACCTCTTCTTGGTCTGGACTGCCTGTTTTTATCTTTTTCTTAGAAGTTATGCATACACGTGTCCTGAACAAGGTCAGTCTGCGTGTACATGCATCCTGTTTCAGCTCAGCACGCGTTCGCACGCGTGCTGTTTTAATGACAGTAGCGTGTTTGGCAGGCTACTTTTTGTTCAGGGTGGGGCAGTCATCCCCTCCTTTGATGAGAAGTATTCCTCTCAGGTGTTGGTGTCTAGGGTTGAACAGTCAGTAGGTTAGGGCCTCTTACCCTTAGCCTATTTTTTCTCAGTTGATAGTTGACAGAAAATATAAAAACAAATTTTTTGTTTTATGGTTTTTAGACAAGGGTAAGAGTCTTTGTTTTCTTGATTTCCATTGTGTTTCTTTACTCTGATTCTTTGTGATTTGCGCTTTAAGCCGGAATTTGTTTTTCTTGGTTTTGTGCTTGTTGGTATTTTCCCTTTGTTACTTTATTTGCACTTAAATAAATAAAAATCTCTTTTTCATTTTTTGCTTTGTTTAAAGGGTGTGTTTCTGCATCATTAGCTAGGGAGAAGTCTTTTGTTTTGTAAGTTTTTGCAGTGCATTTAGAGCATAAATAGATCGTAGTTGAGCGAAATTCCGTTATGATTGTTGCATAAAATCTTAGAAAAATTGAAGAGAAAAAGAAATCTTTCTTTGTGAAAAGTTGCTGAAATTTTGCATTTAGTAAAAGCCTTTTGTTTCCAGCATTTTTTCATTCGTTTTTGCTTTCGTCTTTACACATCATCAGTTTCACCTTCATACCCCGTGACGTAAGAAATCCCATAAAAGCAACGCTAATTTAAAATCTATTAGACTTTTTGTTTGTAGGGTTCACAAACTAGTTCAGGACTAGGGCCTTGGATTAGGTTGGAGAGGAAACTCTCCAAGGCCATTCAAAACCAAACATTGGAGTCTGCGATAGGGAGTGTCTAAAGTCCAGTTTCATGGAAGTTATCTGGGACCCCCCTCTAACACAGGGGATAAACACGAGGTCGCGTGCGGAAAGGTAGCAGAGATAACCCCTCCAAAGCCAAATCAATTGTAGTGGAGAACACATATCGAGGGCTTGTTTTGGGATTCCGTAATTTGCATTTTCCACGGGGCTTCATGGGTCTCAAATCCATTCTAGGTCCTCAGTTGTCTTCCATACCATTTTCTCTCGATACCCTTGACAGTTTTCGGGCTTGATACCCTTCTCATTGTGGTCTACCCGACTTTCGACTGTACCCGCCTGGTGACTGTTCGCGTGCTGGCAACCTACTTGCCAATATTTTTAGGGACATACACAGGTGACTGCAGGGGTATACCGCGGTACCTAGGAAAGACATCGGGCCATGATTTTCAGAGTATACCCGGAGGTTGCTTCCGTGTTCGAGTTGCACTTGCACCGATAAGTTGCTCTAGTGTTGGTTGTTGCAATTGTTCTTCCAAATAGTTTAGTGATTGCTTGTCTTATCTCTTAGGGGCTTCTTTTTTAGTGTGTGTTACTGTTTAAATGTGTAGAATACCTTAGTGTGTCTTGGATCTTCTCACACAGTGGAGGATCCCGAACTCCACTGGTCACGAAGGCTTTTGGGCATGCCGCCAGTTATACTGGAGCCACCCCTGCCACCATTAAGGCGGAAGCTAGACCAACAAGGGTCTTTCGAAGTGACCGGGTTACAAACCATTGTGCCCGAACAACTCCCGGAGGAATCAACCACCAATCTTGGCTCGGTTGAAACCCCAACCACTGATACTTGGCCACAGGTTATTGTACCAATCCAATTTTACGAATGCCTGTCAGTGCCTCACACAGCTATGGAAACAAACATTGTTACTTCTTCTGGAAATTCTTCCATTCCCACCACAGTTGCTACCACAGGAGAAGCATCTCCTAACTTGTCTTCGTCGGTCCGAGCCACCATGGTCTCAGCTGCAACTACATCGCACAGTGGACCAACCCCGTCTATGGCGGCGGCCACAACCCCCTTCACACCTAGTGCAACAAGCCCTCTGTTCTCATACGGTATGCCTAGTTCGGGTACAAGTCCTACACTCACTTAATCCACTTTACCGACTTTGGGTCTGGGGGTAGGGAGATCTAACGCTCCTCTACAAGGTCAACTTGGGGGCACTCCTGTCCCTTTTAACGCTTTTCCTTACGCCGGAGGTCATATTCCTCCTTCGTCCCCTTCGCTTGGTGGTCCGTATCAGTAGTCCGTCGGGTAGCCTGCACACACTAGTTTATTTGGAGCCAGGAGTCAAGGAACACCTGCGCACAGTATGTTGGTAGGTTTGTCACCATTTGTTTGTAACGGGACGTTTGGTAACAACACTTTCACATCCACCACTTTCCCATATGGGGGCACTCCCATTTTTGGACAGTCTACTCCGGCACAGGGTACTATTCCTATGCCAAGGGCACATATAGCAGGACCTTGGAACTCAGGACAAGGATCCATTCCCTCCTATGGAATGTCATTTTGGGGTAATTCTTTCCATATTCAATGGAACCCTGGACAGACTACTATGCCTCTCCCATCAGGACCGGCATGGGGTAATCCTTCCCAAAGTCCTTCAAACATGATGCATGTCCAACATCCTATGTCCTTTATGGGAAATCAGCCAATGATGTCTCCACAGATGCAAAATCCTTATGTTGGTCAGGGCCATGGTTTCTACCAGAACCCAGGCCAGCAGCCAAACTTTTCCTGGCAACCTGGTGCTGGTCAAACTCCAGGACCCTTTTTCCCAGGTTATCAGCAGCAACCCAAACTACCATTCCTGGCAACGTTACACTTGCTAGATTTGACAAGGTTGTTAAATGATCATATTTGTCACGATCCATGTTGGCCTCCTATGCCAACGAAGTTTCCTTCAGACATTCCAAAGTTTGAGGCCAAGCCTAACAAATATCCAGGTGATCATGTGACTACCTTCCATCTTTGGTGTTCATCTAACTCATTGAAAGATGACTCCGTACAGTTTCGATTGTTTCAAAGCACTCTTATCGGGAGTGCCGCGAAATGGTACATCGATCTCGATTGCTCAAGATACTCTTCTTTTGGCGAACTGGAAATGGCCTTCCTTAACCATTTCCAGTTACCTATGAGATACAACGTTGGCACAGAGTTTCTCGCCAATTTCGAACAGACAACAGCGGACCATATCTCTGATCATATCCGAGAGTTGAGACGCCGGAAGAGTCTAATCAAAGTACCATTCCCACCAGCATTCCTTCTTGAGTGGTTCCTTAAGTCTCTGGTCCCACAATTATCCAAAGACGTCGCGACATCCAGAGTTTTCTTCGAAGAAGATGCCATCATGAGGGCTCAACAGTTTGAGCTCATCTATTCTCAGTCTGGTTTATTATACAACATCCTGTCGGATGCACCACGATCGATACTGGATAAAACTAGACAGAGAGTTGGACCACATGTCGATGGTATTGTTGGTTCAGCACAAACCAAGCCCGCTGAGCAATTGACAAAACAATTGCAATGGTTATCTATACAACACTCAGCGGCCAGCCAAACTATTGCTTTGGCTGCTCCTCCTCCCAAAACATCAGAAGTACACTCTGTGCAGTTGACTAACCCAAAGGCCACCCAGTAGCCTGAAGGAAAGAAAAAACAATGAAAGAAGGGTAAGGGGGATAAAAAACCCATTGATAATGCTAGCGGGGACACCACGGAAAAATGAAAGGTGAGGTATCTGTGCAACTTGTGTGCGGAAGACCACCCGACCCATCTTTGTCCTCGACTTGCGGAGGCCCAAAATTTTGTCACACAGCAACAGCAGGCGGTGTTGACTAACCCCTTTCAACATGGGAAAAATTTAACTCAAGCCTCTACAAGTGTTGAAGGGGGCAGCCAAGAAACCTGGCCTCCTCCAAACAATCCCTCATCTGTGAACATATATATGGCTAGGGGTGATGCTTTCATAACGACTAGAGCACACGACTATAGTAAGCCAAGTGCTTCTGAGAAGGGTAAAGAAGCTGAGCTCCCATCTCTTCCTCTACAGATCGAAAAGACGTTGGGAGAAATAATGACACGCATTCCAAAGGGTGCATTTAAGAAATCTTCTCACAACCCAAACGCAAGGGCCGCCCAGAATTACTCTGTGGTGGATGATTTATAACAAACCCCTTGTGCGATGTCTACTTTGGAGGTGCTCCAAAGCTGCCCTACTCAAAGGAAAGCCTTGTTAACTACTTTGGGCTCTACTGAGACTTGTAATCCGGGTACCATCATGTTAGATACCACTGACTTAAAACCTCGTCTGCCTTACCATGTAGCGTTTCAGATAGTAGTGGCTCATCCCGCGAAAAATTTTACACAGAATATCTTCCACATGGTTGTCGACGAAGGTGCCTCGACATGTGTTATGTCGTTAGCATGTTGGAAGGCCATTGGCCAGCCCACTTTGTCTCCTTCACCTACTCTCCTCACTACTTTCGATGGTCGTTCTTTCTGACCACATGGCATTGTTCCTTCTTTCCCTGTGCAGTTAGGAGGGAAAACCATGTGCGTCGAAGTGGAGGTAGTTGATGCTCCCCTCGACTATAATCTCTTGTTAGGATGGAGTTGGACTTATGCTATGCAATTTGTGGTTGCTACAGTTTTCCGAGTCTTGTTGTTTCCACACGAGGGTCAGATAGTGACCATCGATCAATTGTCCTTCTCTAGACCTGACCCAGCTTTGGGGGCATCCACAGTTCCCATGATTGATAATCCTCAGCCAGGTGTCGTTAACATAGGAGTTGGTTTGTGCCCATCCTTGATGGGTACCTTCGATTACCCACCTCCTCATGACGATGTCAAGTTTATATCGAATCACCTTAAGGTTGAGATTTTTCAAGTTTCGTCGTTCCGCATGACTTACTTTGAGGATCCTTGGATTCGTCCTTCCCCATCAGCCATGATGGATGAGATAGGGCACTCTGGCATGTCCATGCCCTTGTCGGCTGCTGAAGTAGCGTACTCTTTAGTTCAACAAGCTTCAGCTAACCCTGATCTGACTCTCGCACAAGAGTTGGATCCACTTATAGAGCCTATTTGGGCTCAAGGTTCTCTTGCTACCATCGATTCGTTAAACTTAGTCTTGCCTTCTGACGAAGCAGTAATCGAAGCAATAACCAGTCCAGACAAACCTTGGGAAGATCTTCATCACAGATCATATTTCCTCCCAGAGTTAAGCTAAATCGAAGCAGGAGAATTCACTATTACCATGACAGGAGATCAGACATGTCCTATTAATCTCTTAGCTACATAGGAAATTTATGCTAAGGGGAATATGGCGACTATCGTTGAAACTATACCTATCAATATCTCCCAAAACCCTGGCATCGTGGAGAATGTCTTCGTCGGAGCAGATTGTTCCCCCGAAGAGATTCAAATTTACACGTATCTTTTCAAAGAATTTCGCGACGTTTTTTCCTAGTCTGATGAGGAAATGCCAGGTATCGATCCGAAAATAGTTGAACATGAAATCACAACATATCCTGATGCCAAGATTGTTCGATAAAAACTTCATCCAGTAAATCCTAAGAAAGCAGCAGCCATCAAGATTGAGGTTGAGAAATTGCTCAAGGCAGGTTTCATTTACCCTATTCATTTGAATCAATGGGTGTCAAACCCTGTGTCGGTCAATAAAAAATAAGGCACGATTCATGTATGTACCGATTTCCATGATTTGAACAAGGCATGTCCAAAAGATAATTTTCCAACCCCATTCATTGACCATATCATTGATGAATGTGACAGTTGTGAAGCCTTTTCGTTCATGGATGGTTTTTCGGGATATAATCAAATCCAAATCAAACCTGAAGACCAACATAAAACGGCATTCATTTGTCCGTGGGGTACATTCACCTATCGTAAGATGCATTTTGGCCTTAAAAATGCTGGAGCCACCTTCCAGCAGGCCATGTCTTTTGCGTTTAACAACCTCAAACATATAGTCGAGGCCTATCTAGATGATTTAGCATCACGCTCTCACAAGCGAAAGGATCATCCTACGCACCTCAGACTAATCTTCGAACGCTGTCGCTACTTCAGGATTCGCTTGAATCCCAACAAGTGAAGCTTTTGCGTAACGTCGGGACGTTTTTTAGGTTTCATCGTATCAACAACAGGGATCATGGTTGATCCTCTTA
>ML788774.1:285124-314293 GCA_009831015.1 Picea engelmannii
CCCTAAAATAAGGAAAGTGGGGCCAAGTGACCTAGAAGATGTTTTTAAGGAAGCTACTTGGAGAGTATAAATAAGAGGCAAGGCTCTCTCATTTGAATCACACTTGAGCATATTGAATATCTATATGTGTCTGAGGTAACCAAAGATATCTAAGCTGAAATTCTGAAGAAAGGTAAAGAAAAGAAGGCCGAAATGCAAGGAAGGATAAATTCTTTTGATGGTGCTTTCTAAGGTATGTTATTTACAGGTCATCTCACCATTTCCGCTATAAAAAAATTTCTATAATGATTCAGACCGTGAAATTGCTATGACATTGAGAAAACATACCCAAGTATTTTTTGTAAACAATTCCTCTTGTGGGTCGCTTCATTTTGAGAGTTACACTCCGTGGAAAATAGGGTTTGTGGCTAGTCCTGAAACTAGTCAAAAACAGGTGTTTCGGGTAAAAACATCATAACTTCTTCATAATAGATACAAATTCAGTGAGACCAAATGTTTTGGTTAGGGTACGGGCTTTAGTATTTTTGGTAACATTTTCAGATCAATTCAATGAATATTTTGTGCGGGCCACACTCTACAAGGTTGCTCTCTAGAATAAGCCAGAATTCAGCAAGGTATGCCATTTTTGCTATAACGCCTTTTCTGAGAGGTTATAAGTAGTGAAACCTGGAGGAATTGCATAAAACATACTGAAGAAAATTTTGTACCAATTTCATATATTTATTCATTACAGGTACAAAGTTATGATTATTTCAAGTTGGGGTTGTTGACTAATCCAAAACTAGTCATGGTTGACACAAGTAGTTGATGAGTTAGCACATACATGAGGTGTATAGTTGATGATGTTGGTACATATTGATGATTCATTGTTGATGATTATTTGACACATGATTGGTATATACTTGGTACATGGTTGGATGCACTTGTTTATGGTACAGGTTGATTACAGGTTGTTTGGCACAAGTTGGTGCATGGTTGATGCACTTGTTTATGTTGACAGATTGATATTTGTTGAGGATTGTTGCCTCATCTCAGTTGGTGCTGAGAATGTAAGATGAGTCTTGCATATAGATCTGGTGCTCTTGTAAAGTTGTACTCTATTCAGTTGTTGTTGAAAAACCCCCAGATTGAAGTCCATAATAAAAAGAAAAATTGTACATACATCTTGTGTTCTTTGTGTTCCTTGTGGAGATGATTTGTTGATGATATGTTGTTGATATGTATTCACATCTAACTGATTATAAATGACAGCAATGAGTAATGAGAAAATGTTGAATGTTAACTAAGGAGTTTTTGTGTAAGAGGGAAGTTTTGAGAAAAAGATCCCCACACTCATTCACCCCCCCCTCTAAGTGTGGTAGGTGTGTCTAACACCTTCTTCCTTACTTCTTGTAGTTAGTTATATAATCAACTTGGTTACAATTATTTAATTGCATTCTTGGAATCTGGTTTTATTTTTAAATGGTTAATGCTCTATTATGGCTTTGACTGATCTAGGAGGATCCTGAAATGATCAAAAATAAAAGTTCTCAAATGCTCAAGGAAACAACATGATCGTGAAGTGCTCGTCGCTAGATTTCTAACGGTGCAAATGGATCAAAAATCTGATTTTGTATGACAAAGATATGGTCGGTCAAAGGTTTTGATTAAAAGTCAAAATTCAAAGGTCAATGACCATACTGTTGACGTCGGCATTCTATCATGATGACTGTTAATTTTTTATCTATTATTATGTTTCTTTTCAATTTACTAGATAACCATTGCATAGGTAGGATCACTGAGAGAAACACAATCACAAGATACACAGCATTTATCCTGGGAAACCCTCATGGGGGAGAAAACCTAGCAAAAACTCCCTTAATATAGATAGCCAATACAATGCCAAGAAAATAAACCAAAACACTAGAGAATATCCAACACTAAGCAATGCACCTCTCTCTTCCTTCTTCTCACAATTGCAGCTACCGAAATTGCACACTTGATAAGTGAATGAGTGAGTGAGATAATGAGGTGCTAGCCTCATTTATTTATACTAGTTGGAAGGCGTTGTAAAGGTGTCTCTTCACTGGGCAGGGCCGACTTGTCTTCTTAGTGTTTAAAACCACTTTAATTAGGCATGGGGGTCGACTTCTTAATTTCCATAATACAATTAGGGTTTGACCAATCCGCAAAAGGGGATTTGGTCAATTACAATGTTCGACATGATCAATCCACAAAAGTGGATTGATCTAATGAATAATGACTCAATAATAAATAGAATACTCTTTGTAGCTACAATATTTCAACATTCCCCCTAAACAAGAAGGTTATTCTACAAGATCATCAGGAGAGAGAGAGGGCAGCCACATCAACAGAATCTGGAAAGCTAAATGGCATATCTATAAATCATCGGAATTTTTTCTCATCATCCACAACAAGGAGTTGGAAGGGCATCATCATCATCTGCATCAACATGTATTTGTATAACACTAATACATCATCATCATCAATAACAACATGAGGTTGATACAACATCAACAACACAGCATGAAGGTTGGAGCATCAACAACATCAACATTAAGTTGTAAATATTCATCATGAAGCTGGCATCTCATCAACAACAACACAAAGCTAGAAATATTTAGCATGAAACTGGCATCTCAACAACATCAGCACAAAGCTGGAAATCTTCAGCACAAGGCTGGCATCACATCAACATCAGCTCAAAGATGGAAATATTCAACACAAGGTTGGCATCACATCAACATCAACACAAAGTTGGAAATCTTCAGCACAAGGCTGGCATCATATCAACATCATCACAAAGTTGGAAATCTTCAGCACAAGGATAGAACAACATCAACATCATATGCAACACAATGAGGCAGGTGAAACAAAATTTTGTGGTACTCTGACAGACCCTAAGGAGTTGCCCAGGAATCATAAGACTCCCTAGGATATAAAATCCTAACAGAGCTACCACATGGTACTCAGACAGACCGTCCTTACCGGACCTTCAGGATCTACCCAGGAATCATAAGATTCTCTGGGATATAAAATCCTAATGGATCTACCACTATTGACCAAAGCTAGCATATACATGCATAAGTACTCTGACAACCCGTCCTTTCAGACCTTCAGGATCTGTCCAGGTATGATCAGTCTCCTAGGATATAACATCCTAACTAAGCTACTCGTTATTGGGCAGGATACCATAGTATCATCAGCACTACTTCCCCTTTCAAGGGAGGTCCTTTCGGACTATACCAAACTTGTCTCAAAATTATTTAAACTTTACATGAGATAGAGGCTTGGTCTCAACCTGCTCATCTATGCCAACATATTGGAGCTTTAAAGCTCCCCTCTGCATCATATCATGAATGAATTGATACCGGATCTCTATGTGCTTCGACTCATCATGGAACACATAATATTTATACAACTTTGGTTATCACATAGGATTACAGTGGCTTCCATCTCTAGATCAAATAGATTTGTCAACAACATCTGAATCCATATGGCTTCACAATTGGTGGAACATGCTGCAATATATTATGCTTCTGTCGTGCTCAGAGCAATATTGGATTGCTTCCTACTCTGCCATGAAGTCATGGCTGACCCTAGATTGAAACAAAATCCTGAAGTTCCTTTTCTATCATAAACACTTCCAGCTCAATCTAAATCAGTATATCCATACAATCTGAAGTCATGATTTGTAGTATAACAGAGACCATAATCCAACGTACCCTCTATGTTTTACATCATCATGGTGAAGACATATGGGTTCTACTAGATACTGAATCAAGGAAAAACATATATCTGGCATGGTATTTGTCAAATACATCACCGAACCAATAATTTGTCTGTACACAGTAGCATCAACCAATTCTGACAAGGTATCTACCAAGAGCTTCAAATTTGTTTCCATGGGTGTGTTCATGGATTTACACTCCAACATATCAAACCTCTTCATTATTTCAACTGCATACTTAACTTGTTTAAGGAAGATCTTCTCTGGGCTCTGCCAAACCTCAAGACCTAAGAAATAATGCATTAGGTCTTTCATCAAACTCTATAGCGAGCTTCTTCTGCAATCTATGATGATATTTTCTTCATCTTGTCAAGAATACACTATCTACATATAATAGAAACATCATTGGCTCATCATTCATAACCTTGAAGTACAGGTTAGAATCATATTTACTATTGGTAAATCCCAAGCTCGTCAAGAAACTATCAATTATTCCATACCAAGATCTAGGAGCTTACTTCATCTTGTAGACATGATTCTTTCTTTCAAATCAAATTTCCACGTCACTTTGTACCAACCTGGTACACTTGATCAGCTGCAACTCAATCTACACAATCATTTTCTAGCTCTATGTGCTTTCTTCCAAGCATTATCTATCTCATTGCCTGAGAGTATGTCCTCTCTTATTTCTACAATTGTTCCTTTTGGAAATGGGACTCATCACCTGCAGTTGCTCTGAAGCTAAGAATGACTTGCTTCATTCTCACTATGGTTGTTGAAATCTGAGAGAAACTCCTCTACTCCATCATGGAAACAAATTCATATGAAACTTATAGTGGCTCAATAACTGGCACTGAAAGTAGTTCTTCTTAGTTCATGGAGGTAAATCTATCTGCTAGTGTATTCATGTCTCCATGGCCTGACTAATGCACTTCACCAACTTTCACTAGAGATAACTCACTCTCAAATATAGGGATTTCTCCCTTTGAATCTCATAATCATGGTTGTTTTGGTTGTCTTCATGAATACTGGAACTATTTCTTCAATTACAGAGTAAGTGTCTTGTCATATTATTCTTCCTCTTGCTGGTAGAATCCTCTGGACACACATCAATATTTTTACATCCGCAACATGCTTGATCTGTTAGATCAATCTTGGAAGTCAATACTGACTTCTCTTCTAGTCTCACGGAAAAATCCATATCCTAGTCTTTCTGATTGGCTTCCTTCTTTGACACTGAAACAAGGGAATATTCCCAGGAGATTTCATATCTCCTAGAAGTTTTTGAAGCTATGATCTAGAATTCTCATGGAATATGTCTCCCAATCCTGGAAGTTGTCTCTTCATGTGATCCTTTCTAAGATCAAGCTTACTCTTGATTTTTTCTGAGAATACAAGGACTTCATCATCTCTTACAAGATATACTTGGTGTTGAATACCAAGTCTAAATATGAAAACTTGAGTCAAACTTCAAGTGAATTCTTCTTCCTATCAAGGTGGCTTCATTATCCTTTGAAAATTCTATTGTAAGTTATTGTTCTAATGTTTGGTCATCTTTGGATCCTTCTGCTCCTTACAATCAATCTCCATATGAGATACTATGGATCTCAAAAATAACTTATTCTTCATCTTCTTCAGCACATGAATGTATATGGTCATCTACATAGTATTTTTCATGTCTCATCTAATATGTTTCCTTCTGTAACCTTCACTATAGCTTCCTCGGGGTTATCACCTATGACCTGAAACAATGTCAATAAAACAAAAGGCAAGAATATTACTCTTTTGGTAATAATAATAAAACAATAGCACAAATAATCATAAAGTAGCTCCTTTAGGGCTATCACTTGTGACATGCCTGAAACAAAGATCAAAAGTAAGAAATACAATACAAAATGAGATCAACACTCTTCTAGTGTTGTGATCAAACATTCCTCCATGGTAACCTCGAACCAACACAAGAAGTTTCTCCTAGAGGAGATGTTAGTTGTATATTGGTAAATGATTACATTAAGAATTTATCTCAATATGCTCACACGATACCGAGTATAATACTTTTCAAATACTTCTTCCTCAACTATAGTGTTTACTTGTAATGGGGTAGTTATCAACTTGTCATATGCAACTTTGAATGTTATCAACTTAATCAATCAAACCCGGAACTTGGAGTCTTGTACTCAAGAATGAGTGTGTTGCTTTTCTTCCAAGTCTCCTTCACTCAAGATGACAAGTGATTTATTCAACTTGTCTTTTGTACTAATACAATATGTTATCTTGATAGAAATTTGGGTTAGAGAATAAACTCTATGGTCTCAACTTTAATCAATCTAATACCTTGACTTTAATTTTGAACAAAGGTTAGTATGATGGTCATAGCTTCAACATGCAACCTAGATCAAAATAATGTCATGAAAAATAGATGCATATTAGAAGAATCAAACTTGGGTTGCATTGTTCCTCTGAATGTGTTGGATCTGAGATCCTTCTGGATCTATGGCAAGAGATCCCTTCCCCTAAAAATACCCTTTAAATCTTAACAGTTTAAAAATATGTGAGTACATAACTCTGATAGTATTTGTAGGTAGTAGCAACGATAATAATTACCAACCATTTTAAAAACTTCAAGGGTGACTGCAATTGGTACTGTAGTTGATACTTCAACTGATACTACAACTGAAATTGATACTACAACTGATTCTAAAACTGCAACTTAGGGTTTTATGAGGAAACCCTAATTTTTCAAACTTCAAATTTTGAAATTATGATCCAGGGAATAGATGTGCTGGGTTGAGGTGAGTTTGTTGGAGCTGTTAGATTTCAAAATTTTCAAGTTTTTTCCCTTGAAACGAGACCTGCGGAAATCTGGACTGGTACTTCTGGTACTAGTTATGGTTTCCTGTTTTTTTTGGTTTTTCGGTACTTTTGTTTTTCTGGTTTTCTGGTACCATTCAAAACTAGGGTTTGAATTTCTAGAGGATCTATCCACTAAAAAGGTGCACTCAAGCTGCCAAAAGATTCACTAGGGTAGGGCGCACTTTTCTAGATGGTTTTTAGGAAAAAATTCCTCTCCAACAAAAAACCATGATTTTCTTGTATGGCAATAGTGATGTTTTTGCTTATCCAATGAAAGATGGTCTCTTCAGCTTATCTCTGATACCATGTTAAGTTTTGAAGTATTATTAGGTTTATTTTCAATTTACTAGATAACCATAGAATAGGTAGGTTCACTAAGAGAAACACAATCACAAGATACACACCATTTATCCTGGGAAACCCTCATGGGGGAGAAAACCTAGCAAAAACTTCCTTAATATAGATAGTCAATACAATGCCAAGACAATAAACCAAAACACTAGAGAATATACAACACTAAGCAATGCACCTCTCTCTTGCTTCTTCTCCCAACTGCAGCTACCAAACTTGCACACTTGATGAGTAAATGAGTGAGTGAGATAATGAGGCACTAGCCTCCTTTATTTATACTAGTTGGAAGGCGCTGGAAAGATGTATCTTTACTGGGGCAGGGCTGACTTGTCTTCTTAGTGGTTAAAACAACTTTAATCGAGCCTCAAGGTTGACTTCTTAATTTGCATAATACAATTAGGGTTTGACCAATCCGCAAAAGGGGATTTGATCAATTACAATGCCCAACATGATAAATCCACAAAAGGGGATTGATATAATGAATAATGACTCAATAATAAATAGAATACTCTTCGCAGGTACAATATTTCAACACTATCATCATCATGACACGTGGCAGCATCTAGGTGTGAAATATGGCAGTATGTTTTAGGCTTTATATAGGCTGATGTGGTGGATGACTAGACCATACGGATGTTGATGTGGCAGTCTGTACAATGATGTGGTAGTGTATTGGCATGACACGTGGTAGTACGGATCCCAACTAGCAGGTGACATGGCAATACAATAGGGTGATAGGTGGAACTAACGTGGCTGCAGAGTGGGTGTTGAAGTGACATGAACCAATCACAGGGTACCACGTGGCACCCTGGATCAGGCCAAAAGGCCTGAGTCAACTAGATAAACAACCTCTGAAGGATTCGAACTAAAGACCTCCACATATAGAAACAACCTAACAGACCTCTTCTAACCAAGAATTCGGAGGGGCGTGGCTTAACTCCACCGCCGTTGCCCATGGTTTTGATCTAATTGTGGCGGAGTTTGGGGGAGCGCCCGGTCGGCGGGGACTACCCACCAGCCAAGGTGGGACACTATGTGACCGGGGTCAGAACCATAGGCCAATGACTAGGAGCCCAATTCTTTAGTGCGCAGACACATGGGGAAATATGCTCAGGGGCTTAGCAAGGAAGTGGGCGTGTGTCCACATTTGGCCCAAAAGTGGGTTTTCAACTATATTATACTCAATTTTAATGTATTTTGAGCTATTTTTAATGATGTTTAGCCATATTTTTGGGCATTTGAGGCCAGATCTTGGGGAAAGGTTGGGATTTGACTCCAACCCATTTTAGTACTTAAACCAAACCTATGCGCCATGAAGTTATAGTCATTTTGGATGCAAAGTGAGGAGAGAGAGTTCTTAGAAGTAAGACTAGTTGTCCTGTCCTCATTATGTAAGTGGTTGTTTTGAGCCCATTGGAGAGGGGATATTTGTGAGACTTGTTTCGAGACTGGAAAGGAGGTCTTGACTAGCAAATTAGAAATTATTTTCATCGGATCGAAATCATTTTGATGTAAATTGAGCATTTTTTAGGAGAAATAAAGTGGTCATCCACTGGAAGCGAGACCCGGAGACGTAGCCAAACCCTTTGGTGAACTTCGTTATCAAACCTATTTTGTCTCTCTTTCTTTCTTGTTGTTTTTTTCTTTCATTCTTATTTCCGCAGATTTAAAGTTTAAGTGTTGCATTCTTATCGATCTGATGCCTTGAAACACATTAAACTTTCACTTGCTTTAACTGTTTGTAATACCTTCACATTCAGATCCAGTTGGTATCAGAGAAATTGGTTGTGTTGGAAGGTTTAACAGGTGTAGGTGTTGAATGCTCATGATATCCAAGTCTTGAAGGGGTGAAGGAACACTTGAAGAATGTATTCCTGAGATTGAACAGGAATTGTGAAGAAAACATATGGCTTCTGAAGAAGGACTTTCTCTAGAAGAAAGAGAGTTTAGAAGAGCTTTATTTTCTATGTCATAGTTGGTAAAGGTGTTGTACGATGAATTTCTTAAAAGGAAGGATCCTAATCAAGGAGAATCATCAGCACATCATATTAAAAGTGAAGAGGAAGGAGACCCTCCAAAACCTCCTCCTTCACCTCCTCCTTCACCTCCTTCTTCTCCATCTTCTTCTTCAAGTACAAGTTCAAGTTCTACTTCTACCATTGTTTCCACAAGAAAACATTCTCATTCTCATAAACATAAACTTTATGTGCCATTACTTAAGCTTGATATAAAATTTGAGTTACCAGTTTATGATGGTAAACTAAATGTTGAAAAGCTAGATAATTGGGTTAGATATATTGAAGTCTATTGTGGGATAGAAAATATCATTGATGATGAAACGATAATCCAACTTCTAAAACTAGGAGGTGCAGCTCTCGTATGGTGGGAAAGCAAAACGAAATAGGATATTAGGAAAAGAGGTAAAATACTCTCTTCTTGGAATGATTTTGTAACTGCTATGAGAAAGAAATTTTATCCTTTAGCTAACATGCAGCAAGCTATGATGTCTTGGAAAAAATTTAGGCAGTTAAAAGGTCAAAGTGTTCAAAGTTACACACAATAATTTCGTAAAAGGGCATTGTTGTTGGGCATAACACTTGACACACAAGAAACTTTACTCAAGTACATAGGTGGTTTACATAGCTATTTAAAGCATACAAATCTCATGTTTAATCCTACAAGTTGTAATTTCCCCCACCTCTTGATGAAGAGGGTTGGCGAGACTCAGTAGTCTAGTCATCCCCACTAGACTATAGTCTCCTGCACTATGGGGAGAAAGTTAACTAAAATCAACGTTATAATATTAAATTGACTTTGAAAAGAAAAAGTTAACTCAGTGAAAGAATAGAACACATGAGGGTAAGCTAGGAGTTAACCCTAGGGGTTAACTAACTCAATAGAGAAACAGAATTGAGGTGTAAAGGAAAGGAAGGGCGCACTTCTCACTCACCTTTGGATTATTATTGCATTTTTATTTTGGGCTCAAGAGAACAACAGTTTTGAGGGTTTTGAGAATACAAACCCTAGATGACAACTCAGTGGTGAAAGATCCCACCTCATTTGTTCCAAGATTGGTCTCGGGGATGCAATACTCCACCCACACCATTCTACAACAGCTACAGGTACCATCAACCATCCAGGGCATTAGCAGGACGTAACATTGGGGGTTTTCAGTAAGGGAGGTGCACCATTGAGATAAGGAAGATTTGATCCAGGAGTTTGAGAAGGATTTTAGACTTTTGGGCACTTGGGTTTTCTCTACATGGCCTTGACCATCATCTCTAGTGTATTTTGAGAGAGTTATTCTTTCCATTTGATTTTCTGGAGCTTGGAAAGAGTTGGAGAGAAGGATGGTGCTATTGAAAAGTAGATCTAGTCAGTTTGGAGGGGAAAATCTTCAAATCTCAACCAGAGACTTCACCAGGGGGTTCACCTTTCCCCGATCTATCATTCCGAAGAATTTCATAGTATTTGGAGTTCTCCATCAACATGGACGAATTATTGGGTCTATGTAATCTTCAGGAGGGCGCAACCTAGTTTGGAATTTCATTCTTTTGAGGAGCAGATCTTGGTATTTTAGCTTGAGACTTCAGGATGGGGTTTACCTTGCCCCAATCTATCATTCCACATAGTTTTGTAGCATTTGGGATCATCCAACAGTAGGGCCGAAATATTGGATCTTCCAGGCTATCTAGGAGGGCGTAACTTCAGCCAGGGCAGTTTGGACTTGACCCTAGAGGGAAAGAAGTTAATATTGTATTGTTCTTTAGCTTGTTATCCATCCTTGGGAGGCTTGTATATTCAATCTTGATCATTTTTTAGCAGCTCATATTCCATCTAGAGGATTTATCTATTATTCTTCCAAATCTGCAGTGTTATTGTATCAAGTTTCTCATATTATCTAAATAAAGGTCAGATCTATGTTGTTTGATTCCATATCTGGTGTTTCTTGTTATCTCTTGTATTTATTTATGATGCATCTTCAGATCTATGTTCATATGCTTGATAATTGAATAAAAAAAACCTAAACGCAACTCCAAGAGAAAACCTATGTACACACATCAAAACAATAGTTAGCAGAGAGCAGTTAGTGTTTCCAGCGGAAAAATTGGCTTGGGAACATGACAGTGGTATCAGAGTGTTCATCCTCCTAGCTAGTGGGGATTAGCACATGCATAAGTTCAGTGGTATCTATATGGGAAGACGTAGGAAGAAAACAGGCAAACCAGAGGCAGACATGGAAGGTTCAGGTGAGGACAGTGAGCCACAATTCCTAGCAAGATTTGCAAAAGACTTACAAAAATCTATACTACAGACAGAGAGTGCATTGGTGCACCATTTACAGGAAAACCAAGAGGCAGTGCGCAGGGGTCAAATTGAGTTGAGGGAGACCTTGGAGAGGGTAAATTCTAGTCAGGATAAGATCTCACAGGTCCTATTACATTTTACTCATGGAGGAAAGGTGCCAAAAATATATGCAAACATAGAGGCTAGTGCGTCTCATGGAGGGACTAGACACCAACATGAGCACCTTACACATTATCACACTGAGGGATATATATATGGAGGAGGGGAACCACAGGGACAGACATACAACAGGACCACCCCTAGACCCTACCTACCTTCATTCTTGGATAACCAGACATAGCCAGACTACCAAGACGATATTGAGGACAATTTCACATAGTATGTCAGGGACTATAACTCACTAAGCGCAGGGGTCCAAAGGCAAATAACACTGGAGAAATATTGTGGGATTAAATTCAGGGGTAAACCCAAACCATATCATAGGAGTAACTATGAACTAGAGCGCAGAGTTGGTAAGATGTAAATCCCATACTTTGATGGATCTTCCAAGGTGACTGCACAGGCTTGGGTGAAGAAACTTGATACTTACCTACAGATTAAACCAATGAGAGAAATGGATGCCATCAAGTTTTCCACCATGTACTTGGAAGGAAAATCTCATGACTGGTGGTACCACAGGTTAACTACACTAGGAAACAACCAGATAGTGGCTTACACAGACTTCACACAGAGGCTTATAGACAGGTTTGACTAGGGGGATCTAGAGCTACATTTCAGAGAGCTCACCCAACTCAGGCAGACAACAACACCAAAGGTATATATAGAGGAGTTTCAGAGGATAGAAGTTATGGTATAGTATGTGTCTCAAGTGAGACTCATGATGCTCTTCACAGAGGGATTGATGGAACCCTTAAGGGGTTGGGTGAATTATTTCAAGCCTATCAACCTACAGGATTCTATATGTAAGACAAGGGATTTGGGCTCAGCATCGAAATCTAGATTTACTCGTAGACCACCTCTAAACACAGGAGGAAGAGACAAAATATCTCCCATGAACCAAGGGGGGAGAGACCAAAGGGGGTTTGATAGAGGCAGGGATAGAATGGATGAAAACACTAGAATGGAACTGAGGAGGAAGCAATTGTGATATACATGCAAAGAACCTTGGGATCCAACCCACAAATGTATGGGAAGAGGCAAGGCACACTACATTGAAGTAACTTATGATAATGGGGAAGATGAAGGTTACATCCACCTTCAAAACATAGAGGCGGACACCATTGAAAACACAGAAGATAAAGATTCAAGTCACATCCTTGCAACAGATGAGAAGTTAACATTGTCATCCATCAGTGGGGTACCCAAATTCAACACCTTCAGGATGAGAGGGGTGCTACAGGGACAAAAAAATTTGGTTCTCATTGATGGGGGTGCTTCACATAACTTCATAGACCCAGCCCTACTCCAAAGAAGACACATACCCACTATTGAATTTGAAGGATTCAGGGTAGAGGTAGCAGGAGGGTGCACTAAGCCATGTGACAGGTATATTCCAGGAATGAAGCTTACATTGGGAAGATATGATTTGGCACAAGACGTCTATGTGATGGACCTTCCAAACAATAATATCATCCTTCGGGTTCATTGGCTTAGTATGTTGGGGCCAATCACTACCAACTACAAGACCATGGCGTTGTCCTTCACCAAGGAAAGTGGGAAAAAGGTAGTTCTCAGGGGCATGTCAAGAAACACACCTAGGGTGGTTACAGCAAAACACATGCAGGCCATTTTCAGAAGAGGAGACATTGCATATGTTGTTGAATGTAGAATATCAGTATGATTGGATAAGAAGGGGGAGACTCATTATTCACCAGAGATTCAGAGGATCATTAACAAGCATAGAAAAGTTTTCGGACCCATTCCACCAAGAGCACCACCAGATAGGGAGTTTGAGCATATCATAGAGTTGGAAGAGGAAGCGAAACCTGTCATCACCACTCCCAATAGAAACCCAAAGAAATACAAAGATGAAATCGAGAAGGATATCAAAGAACTACTAGACATGGGCCACATTAGGTCGAGTTCCAGTCCTTTTGCATCTTCATTGGTGCTAGTGAAAAAGATGGATGGGACCATGCGCATGTGCATTGATTACAAGGAATTGAATAAGAAGACAATTAAGAACAAGTACCCTATCCCGAGGATTCATGAGCTATTGGATGAGCTTCATGGGGTTGTTTACTTCACAAAGATTGACTTATGTTCTGGTTATCATCAAATCAAGATGAGGGAGCAGGATGTGCCCAAGACTGCTTTCAGATGTCACTACGATCACTATGAGTTCTTAGTGATGCCATTTGGGATGACTAATGCACTAGACACCTTTCAATATTGCATGAACCATGTCTTCAACAAGAAATTAAGGAAGTTCCTCTTACTATTATTTGATGACTTGTTGCTCTATAGCAAGACTTGGGGGGAGCATATTCAGCATGTAGAACAGATTTTGGCCATCATGGAAGGACAGTCCTTGTATGATAAGGAATCCAAATGTGAATTTGGAATGACAAAGGTCCTTTATTTGGGACACATCATTGGGGTAAATGGAGTATATATACAACAAGAGAAGATACAAGCTATACTTGACTGGCCCACACCTAAGACCCTCACAGAATTGAAGGGGTTTCTTGGCATGTGTTGTTACTACAGGAGCTTTGTCAAAGGTTTCTCACAGCTTTGTGCACCCTTAACCGATTTGACCAGGAAAGGAGCATTCAAATGGAGTTCAGAAGCAGAGTTGAATTTTGACAAGATGAAAAAGGTAATGAGTACATGCCTAGTCATAACTCTACCATATTTCGCACAACCCTTCACAATGGAGTATGATGCCTCCGGGGAGGGAATTGGAGCAGTGCTTATGCAGAAGAGGCACCCTATTGTCTATGAGAGCTGAAAACTGAGGGGTCCTGAGCTTATTTATACCATCTATGACAAAGAGATGTTTTCTATCATGCACGCATTGGCTAAGTTCAGGAAATACTTGGCAGGAGCGAAATTTGTGGTGAAGACAGATCACAACAGTCTTAAGTACTTTTTGGATCAAAAGGACTTGAATGAGAGGCAACATAAGTGGGTTAGCAAGATACAGGATTATGATTTTGACATTGATTTCATCAAATGGAAGAATAATTTAGTGGTAGATGCATTATCCAGGAAGCCATTGGTTTATGCTATTATCAATATCTCAGTTGACTGGAAGGCCCACCTTTTGGTGGAATACTCAAAGAACCAGTTTGCATGTCAATTAATGGATGGACAGGTACAGGATGACAACTTCAGAATAATGGATGACATCATATTCTACAAGGGCCTAATTTTATTGGTTCTTGAATTAGCCTTTAAGGCCAAGGTACTACAAGCATGCCATGATTCACCAGTGGCAGGACATCGGGGATTTGTCAAAACATACCGACAGATAAGGGAAATATTTAAAGGAATATGTGATGCGACACATCAAGGAATGCACTACTTTTCAGGTAAACAAGGATGGGAAAACCCATCCAACGGGATTATTACAACCACTACCCATTCCGGAGCACAAATGGAAAAGCATATCTATGGACTTAATCACATGATTTCCCAAAACACAGGGCAAGGATTGTATTTTTGTAGTGGTGGAAAGGTTAACCAACTTTGCACATTTTTCTCCATTTCCACAGACTTCAGTGCAACATAAGTCGTAGATTTTTCCTTCAAGGAGGTCTTCAGATTACATGGTTTACCCAAGACCATTGTGAGTGATAGGGACAGCAGATTCATGAGCACTTTTTGGCAGGAATTATTCAGGTTGGTTGGTACGACCTTGACCCCTAGCACCAACTACCATCCTCAAACTGATTGTCAAACAAAAATAGTCAACAAGTGGGTGGAAGGCTATCTCCAAAATTATGTATCAAGATAGCAAAAGGCATGGGTTAGGTGGCTTCATTTGGAAGAATACTACTACAACACCTCTCATCATATGTCTATTGGTATGACCCCATTCAAAGCCTTGTATAGTTATGACCCTCTCTCCTTTGTAGAGATTGTCTTTGGTGACAGTAGGGATCCTATGGTTCAGGATTGGATCCAGCAGAGTCAGGATATACTCAAAGAACTGAAGGATCACCTGCAAAGGGAACATAATCAGCAAAAGGTTCAGGCAGATAGGCATAGAGTGGAGTGTACATTTGAGGTTGGTGATTTGGTTTACTTGAGGCTCCAACCGTACAGACAGGAATCCATCAAGAGAAGTGGAGCAAAAAAGCTCCAACCCCAATTCTTTGGACCCTACAAGATCAAAAGGAAGGTAGGGGTCGTGGCATATGAGCTTGATCTTCCATAAGGCAGCAAAATTCACAATGTTTTCCATGTGTCATGCTTGAAGAGAGCCATCGGCCAACACATCATTCCTATTGAGGAACTGCCACCCTTAGATGAAGAAGGGAAATTGATACTGATACCAAAAGAGGTACTAGAGGTTCGTGAGAAGAAGCTAAGGAGGAGAAGCATCAGAGAATACTTAGTCAAATGGAAGAACTTACCTATGGAGGATGCTACTTGGGAGAGTGAATAGGTGTTACAAGAGACAGGTTCAGAATTGCTTGTGGGCAAGCAATTTCTAGCAGGGGAGACTATAATGTCCCCCACCTCTTGATGAAGAGAGATGGAGAGACTCAGTAGTCTAATCATCCCCACTGGACTATATTCTCATGCACTATGGGGATAAAGTCAACTAAAATCAACGTTATAATATTAAATTGATTTTGAAAAGAAAAAGGTAACTCAGTGAAAGAATAGAACACATGAGGGTAAGCTAGGATTTAACCCTAGGGTTTAAATAACTCAACAGAGAAACAAAATTGAGGTATAAAGGAAAGGAAGGGCGCAGTTCTCACTCACCTTTGGATTATTATTGCATTTTTCTTTCGAGATCTAGAGCACAACAGTGTTGAGGGTTTTGAGAATACAAACCCTAGAGGACAACTCGGTGGTGAAAGATTCCACCTCACTTGTTCCAAGCTTGGTCTCGAGGATGCAATACTCCACCCACACCATTCTACAGTAGCTACAGGTACCATCCACCATCTAGGGCATCAGCAGGATGTAACCTTGGGGGTTTTCAACAAGGGAGGCGCACCATTGAGAGAAGGAAGATTTGATCCAGGAGTTTTAGAAAGATTTTGTACTTTTGGGCACTTGGGTTTTCTCTGCAGCACCTTGACCATCATCTCTAGTGTATTTTGAGAGAGTTATTCTTTCCATTTGATTTTCAGGAGCTTGGCAAGAGTTGGAGAGAAGGAGGGCGTTATTGGAAAGTAGATCTAGTCATCTTGGAGGGGAAAATATTCATATCTCAGCCAGACACTTCACCAGGGGGTTCACCTTGCCCCCATCTATCATTCCAAATAGTTTTAGAGTATTTGGAGGTCTCCATCAACATGGCCAAGTTATTAGGTCTATGTAGTCTTCAAGAGGGTGCAACCTAGTTTGAAGTTTCAGTCTTTTTAGGAGCAGATCTTGGTATTTCAGCTTGAGACTTCAGGAGGGGGTTTACCTTGCCCCGATCTATCATTCCACGGATTTTTGTATCATTTGGGAGCTTCTAGTAGCAGGGATGAAATATTGGATCTTCCCAGCTATCCAGGAGGGCATAACTTCAGTCAGGGGGGTTTGGACTTGACCCTTGAGGGAAAGAAGTTAATCTTTTATTGTTCTTCAGCTTGTTATCCAGACTTGGGAGGCTTGTATCTTTATTCTTGAGTATTTTGTAGCAGCTCATATTCCAGCTAGAGGATTTATCTATTATTCTTCAAGATCTGCAGTGTTATTGTATCAGGTTTCTCATATTATCTAAATAAAGGTCAATTTTTTGTTGTTTGATTCCATATATGGTGTTTCTTTCTATCTCTTGTATTTCTTTATGATGCATCTTCAGATCTATTTTCATATGCTTGATAACTGAATAAAAAAACCCTAAACGTAACTCCAAGAGAAAACTTGTATACACACATCCAAACAACAGTTAGCAGAGAGCAGTTAGTAAGAAATCAGCTACTTTAAAGAAGGATAAACCCACATGCACTCATTGTAAGAAAGAATGTCATGACAAGGAACATTGATGGATACTTCATCCAGAATTGAAGCCAAAAAAGTTTGGAAACAAAGGGAAGACAAAGACTACTACAACAGTTCAAACAAACTTGGGATCAGATTGAGGAGATGAAACCAAGATCACAGTTACAGGCATTAAAGGTAATAATTATGAAGCTAGCACAAGTTCTTCTATTTATTCGATTAAATTTAATGATGAAGTTAATGAGATCAAAAGAACTGAGTTATTTCACAAGAGTCATTTCCAAACATACAAAGATTGATACTTTATTTGATAGTGGTTCTTAAGTTGACTTAATTTCTGAAGCAATTGTTAAAAAGTTGGGACTAACAACTAAACCTCATAAGAATCCATATCCATTGGGATGAATTCATAATAATAATCAGTTGCAAGTGACTCGGTAATGTACTCTAAATTTTTCTATCAGTTCACAGTTTGTTGATGAGGTTGAGTTAGATGTAGTGCAACTCGACATTTGTAGTATTGTACTTGGGAGTCCATATTTTTTTGATAGGAAAGCTATATTCTATCGTGAAGATAATAAGTATCAGTTAACTAAATATGGAAAGGAATATATTGTCAGATCTCATCATAAGAAGTTGAATCTATCTCTAATCAACACAGGAAAAATGAAGAGGATTGTAAATACTTTCAAGGGGTGTTTACTAATGATTGTAAAATCTAAGGATTTTGATAAATCTGATGAGCCTTTCTAGGGTTTTGATCCAAAACTTAAAGATGAATTAGTTAGCATGGTTTCTGACTATGATGATATTTTTCAAGTTCCTAAAGGGCTACATCCTAAACGAAAATTTGAACATGAGATACAATTATTGCAGGATGCTCCTCTTCCTAACATTGGAATGTACAAGTTATTAGTTTTGGAAAATGCAGAGACCAAAAAAATAGGTTCAAGAGTTGATCGATCAAGGGGTCATCCAAGCAAGTTCTTCTTCATGTGGATCACCTATTGTTTTAGTGCTAAAGAAAGATGGCACATGGAGGATATGTGTTGACTTCCGAGCCTTGAACAAAATTATGGTGAAAAATCGCTACCCTCTTCCTCACATTGATTATTTATTAGATCAACTAAAAAATGATGTTTATTTCACTAAGTTAGACTTATGAAGTGGTTATCATCAAATCAGGGTTGTTGAAAGTGATATTTGGAAAACTGCTTTTAAAACAAAACATGGATTATTTGAATGGTTAGTAATGCCTTTTGGGCTAACAAATGCTCCTGCTACTTTCATAAGGGTCATGAACGATGTGTTTAGACCATTCATTGATGATTTTGTAATAGTCTACTTAGATGATATTTTTATTTTCAGTAGGACTTGGGAAGAGCATGTCAAGCATGTTAGGTAGGTACTTGATGTATTGCAGATAGAGAAACTTTATGTAAAATTGTCAAAGTGTGAATTTGGAAAAACCTCTCTAGTTTATTTAGGCTATATTGTAAGGGGTGGTGAATTGAAGATTGATACCTCTAAAGTTGAGGTCATTGTAAATTGGCCAAGGCCTAAATCTGCAGTAGAAGTTAGAAGCTTCTTAGGGGAAACTCAGTATTGGAGGAATTTTATGGCTAACTTCTCTCTAATTGCAACTCCTTTACATGCTTTGACAAGTGTGAAAAGGGTCTTTCAGTGGGGAGGCAGCCATCAGAAATCCTTCGACACTTTGAAGGAAAAGATCAGTACATCTCTAGTTCTAGCATTTCCAGATCTCCAATAGTTGTTTGAAATTGAAACTAATGCGAATATGTGATGGGGGCGGTGTTGATGCAGCACAGAAATCCCATATGCTATCATTCTGAGACCTTCTCTAAAGTAATAATTAACTATCCAACCTATGATAAAGAAATGTATGCATTAGTACAAAGTGTTAAAAAGTGGAAACATTATCTAACGGGCAAAGAAACAATCATACATACACATCATCAACCATTGCAATATCTACAATCACAAACTAAGCTACAACAATCAAGGCATTTTAAATGGATGGGTTTTTTACAACAATTCCACTTGATTATCAGATATAAAAAAGGCATACATAAAAAAGTTGTTGACATGTTATCAAGACCATCAATCAATGCATCTACAATCCTTAAGCACAATTCAATCACTCATGAAAGTTATATTGAACAATATGCTAAGGATGAGGATTTCAAAGAAATATATGCAACTTTAATTCATGGGAAAAAGGTAGAAGAATTGAACTATCATATCCAAGACAAACTTCTATATCATCTTGGCAAATTATGTATTCCACAAAGTGAAAGAGTTCATGTCATTAGAGAAGCACATACTTCACTTATTGTTGGTCATTTTGGTGTAGGAAAGACAATTGCACATTTACAAAGATTTTATTATTGGCCTCGAATGTATGAGACAGTGTCTAAATATGTAAAAGGATGTACTATCTGTGCTATCAATAATCCAAGTAATGGGAAATTGGGTCTGTATACTCCACTTCCTATCTTTTCTCATCCATGGGAAAGTGTGTCTATGGATTTTGTGGGGGGATTACCTATGTCTAGGAAAGGTCATGATTACTTGTATGTAGTGGTGGATAGGTTCAACAAAATGTGTATCTTGATGCCTTGTAATAAGCAAGTCACAACTAAAAAAACAGCACAGATGTTCTTTCAAAATGTATGGGTTCATTTTGGGTTACCTACTTCTATTGTATCTAATCGAGATTCTCGATTCATGGGGAAATTTTAGTCAAGTTTGTGGGAACTCATGGACACTAAGTTAAATAAGAGCACAACATTTCATCCACAGACCGATGGACAGACAGAGGTAGTGAAAAGGATAGTAGTGAATTTACTTTGAGGTTATTGCAGCAAGCATCCTAAGCTTTGGGATGAACATATTCATTATGTACAACATGCCTACAACCGTGTCAAGCATTCTTCTACACAAAGATCTCCTTTTGAAACTTGTTTGGGTTATTTACCAAAATCTCCTTTGGATTTTTTCTTTGGTAAAGACATAGCGGTGGATGGATAAAATGATGTGGACATGGATACAAAGTTCATTGAACATCCAGTTGATACATCAGGCAGTATAGGAACAGATGGAAAAGATCCAAGACAAGTACAAGGCAAGGCATGATATGCATCGATTTGATCATCATTTTGCAATGGGAGATCAAGTATGGTTATACATCAGCAAGGAAAGGTTGCAAGGTGAAGGTAAAAAGATGAAACCACTCTGATATGGTCCATTCAAAATTCTGGAGAAGATTGGTTCAAATGCTTTCTGGTTAGATTTTCCTCCTTATATGAAAATCTATTCTATTGTGAATGTTGAAAATTTGAGATTGTATGAGCCTCCTATGATCGTGGATCAAGGAGAAGGTGTGCAGATTCCTTCCATAGAATATTTTTCTCCTAAGTACATGAATGAGTTGCAGGATGACACTATTATTGATAGGAGAGTCTGAACTTCCCATAGGGGTGATGTGGAGTATCTTCGGGTAGGACTGAAAGGCACAAATCCAAGTAAAGCATGGTGGATTGAGACCGGAAAAGTGAGGGAGATGTACCCTCACTTATTCACTAAGTATACCATACTTTTGGTGGTCCAAAAGCTTCCAGTGGGGAGGATTGATCCAGGAGGATCCTGAAATGCTAAAAAATAAAATTTCTCAAATGCTCAAGAAAATGACATGATCGTGAAGTGATCTTCGCTAGCTTTCCTGCTATGCAAGTGGTTCAAAAATATGAGTTCATATGACAAAGATATGGTCGGTCAAAGGTTTTAAGTAAAAGTCAAAAGTCAAAAGTCAAAGGCCAATGACCGTACCACTGATGTCAACAATCTATCATGCTAACGTCATCATGACACATGGCAGCATATGGGTGTGACTTGTCGCATTCAGTTTTAGGCTTTCTAGAGGCTGATGTGGCGGATGACTGGACCGTACAGACGTTGACGTGGCAGCGTCTAGGCATGACATGTGGCAGTACGGATCCCAACTGGCAGGTAATTTGGTAGTATAGTAGGGTGAAAGGTGGCACTGACATGGTTTTTGAGTGGGTTCTGAAGTGGCACAAACAAATAACATGTTTCCAAGTGGCCCAATCATAGGGTGCCACGTGACACCTGCAACAGGCCAAAAGGATCGGGTCAACTAGTTAAACAACCTCTAGGGGATTCGAACTAAAGACCTCCACATATAGCAATGACCTAAAGGACCTCCGCTAACCAAGAATTCGGAGGGGCATGGCTTAATTTCATTGCCAACGTCCATGGTTTTGATATGATTGTCATGGAGTTTGAGGGAGCGCCCGGTCGGCAGGGGCTACTCGCCGACCAGGGCAGGATACTATGTGACCAGGGTCGGAACCATAGGCTAATGACCAGGGGCCCAATCCTTTAGCGTGTGGCCACATGGGGTAATATCCCCAGGAGCTCGGAAAAGAAAGGGGCATGCGCCCATATTTGGCCCAAAAGTGGGTTTTCAACTATATTATAGCCAATTTTAATGTATTTTGAGCTATTTTTAATGATTTTTAGCCATATTTTTGGGCATTTGAGGCCAGATCTTGGGGTAAGGTTGGGATTCGACTCCAACCCATTTTAGTACTTAAACTAGGCCTGTGAGCCATGGATTTATAGTCATTTTGGATGCAAAGTGAGGAGAGAGAGTTCTTAGAAGTAATACTAGTTGTCATGTCCTCGTCATGTAAGTGGTTGTTTTGAGCTCGTTGAAGAGGGGATCTTTGTGAGACTTGTTTTGGGACTGGCAAGGAGGTCTTGACCAGCAGATCAGAAAGTTATTTGCAGCAGATTAAAAGCATTTTGATGTAAATTGAGCATTTTTTAGGAGAAATAAAGCGGTCATCCACTAGAAGCGAGACCCTGAGACATAGCCAAACCCTTTGGTGGCATCCGTTATCAAACCTCTTTTGTCTCTCTTTCTTTCTTGTTGTTGTTTTCTTTCATGTTTATTTCGCAGATTTAAAGTTTAAGTGTTGCATTCTTATCGATCTAATGCCTTGAAACACATTAAATTTTCACTTGCTTTAATTGTTTGTTATACCTTCACATTTAGATCATTGACCCATAGCCATAGGGATTTTTCCCATAACATTTAATAGCTACCTATATCCAAAAACCAAAAGGAATACTAACCTTGAAATGCATACAAAGTAGTTGAGGAGGACTTCCTTGAGTGCCAAGTGGCAAGTTAGAAACATGCATACTTATTCCTTGTTTTTGGGAGTTGACCATCATGTTGTCCATCATTCTATTTCGATACAAATGGTAAGAGGAAGGGGATCCAAGTTTGTGAATGGGGATGAATTGTATATCTATTGTGAAAATTGATACTGTGAATCCCTGTAGATCCCAGCATTGAGATTTTATTGGCCAGTCTGTCCTAGATCCAAGGAAAGAGGTGTGAGAGCCTTAGGGATTACATTGCAAACAAGGGGGTCCACTTCTCTGGGTTGTGGGGACTGAAGGAGGAAAGAGAGTTGGTGATTTGGATGGTTGCACGAGTGAATAGGCTGAGAAATTAGTGGGAACTGGGTTGAGATAGTTTGTGTTCGTCTTTGTGGACTCGTAGCTCCAGCACGGGTGGCCAATTATAGAAATACCTAGTATAATAGTTCCTATGGATGAGAAGAACATCTCATGTCAGTAGCTAGTTGGTGTAAATCATTGTTAAAGATAAGTGTTCTACAATATATGTTTTTATATATATTTAAGTTGTTAATTATGTGAATTTTTGTACTTAATTGCTATAATGTTTTAATGAATAAATGTGCATTTATGATATGAATGTTATCATAAAAATTTTATGAGTCTGCATGTCATTTGTCATTTTACATGTATAATTTGCATTATATTACAAAGCATAATAATGATATGGTATCAAAGGTAATGATATGGCGAAATTATGGAAATTGGAGAAAATTTCCAGTGCCCCCTCCATCCCAGTGGGCACAAGGGTGGATGGGTATGTTACACCATGACAAAGACCAACCAAGGCTATAACAACGAGTTCAAAATCCTAGAGGAATAAGGTTTTAGAACACCTACGAAACCATTGGATCTCAAAACCCCCCTCCTCCCCTTCGGACCCCATCCTCCCTCCAACTCATCTCAAATGAAAATGGAACTTGTGCACTTAAGTAAATTGGTATTTGTACCTTCATAATTAAAAATGATTTTCCTTGTATTCTTTTGATCGTGACAAGTGGTTTTTTAGCATTTGATCTTTTAATGGTTATCAATATATTAATCATTAAAAATTTCGTTACCTTTCCCAAAAAAAAGTTATGATAGGTTGTTTTGATTACCATATTGTTAACTTTAATTGCTTTTGTAAATAAGTAAGTGTGTACAAGTTTTGGAGATCATTTCATTAAGTGGGTAAATTAAAGAATTGATAACTTTAATTGTTTTTTGTAAATAAGTAAGTGTGTACAAGTTTTGGAGATCATTTCATTAAGTGGGTAAATTAAAGAATTGATGGATAAGATATAAGTATCAGCCCTTTCAAAGTATCACATATACACATATTTTCAAAGAATTAAACACATGTGTTGGTGGACTCTCAAAGGAGGATCAACAGATTGAAGTTGGAGTATGCATCTAGAGGAATCCTTGGCTAGATTCCTCTCACTATGTTTTATGAATACATGTTTAGTAAATATGTAGATGCATAGGTTATATGTTCTCTTTGTTGTGAAGATGTTATTGTTTAGAGTAAATTTTGGGTCTGTATAAAGCCTAGTAGTCTGGGCATATATCTGTCAAAGAACATTAATATGTGAGACGTCATTTTGCAGCTAGAGTTTTTTGGTTTCAATTTGATAAGTAGGAGATAGTTGTAAAGGAAGTTTAAATTTTGAATGACATTGATATATATATATATGGTATAGGTCCAAGTGTTGTGAGCATTTAAAGAATGTTATTCTCCATTCAACTATGAATAGAAATTATGTTTTTTTTTATGCCAAAAAAACTTAAGAGATGAATTTAAGTGGGTATGAACATTATGGTAATTTTTAAAAAAATGGTTGTTGAAACCTTCTTGCAAAGAAAAAAATTAACCACAAAATGGGAAAAAGAAGGTTTATATGCACATTACATTGAAATTACATATGTATTGAGACGCTTGAAAAGTAAATGATAAGTGGGGTAAAACATGGATTTTGCAATGTTTCTTGTTAACTATGGTCATTTTATTATGTTCACTATCAGTTAATTAATGTGAGCAAATTCATTTTTCTAAAGGAAATTAATTAATGGTAATTATTTTATATTTATTAAGGGTTAATTAATGTGAACAAGTTCCTTTCTATTCACTAAGGGTTATTTAATATAAGCAAGTTTATTTTCCTAAAAATGTAATTAATTAACCTAAATGCATAAAAATATTCTTATTTGCATGGATATTACATAATTACATTTACATAGAATTACATAACATACACACACTACTAGTGCCATGAAATAGAGCATTTTTGGGGATATCCTTTCGTACTAGTTTGAGTTCAAATCTCATGTACCTCTAGTGGCATCCCAAATATGTCTAAGAATATAGTAGTGTTTGAGTGATAAGAAGACCAGAGTTTAGTTGGAGTTATAAGATATCAAGAATAGGCTTTCCATAGTCAATAATTTGTCAATTGGTTTTAATTTGATGAGCTATTGAAGGCACCCCTTGCATCTACTCCAACTACAATACACACATCCACCAAACACAGTGGCCTCAACACACTGGAAGCTATGAAAACCTCTTGGTGGAGTGAATTAGAACTAGTGACGCATGAAAACTAGAGATTTGGCACTTATCTCTGTTGGCACAGGGGCAGACCCAAGGTTCAATGCTTCAACAGCGCACCAACAAAACCCTAACTACCGACCCTTTTGGCAACACCTATGAAGCAGATGAAGTCTCACCCGAGGTAGAGGCAGGGGTGGTTGCAGGACTCAGATGTCTGCAACCTAGCTGGGACATAGATATGTGATTATAACACCTTAACAGAGCACTTAGCAGACATCATTCATTAGTATCTAGCCTGTATTTACTTTGCAGACAAAACCATAATTACAGTGCAGTGCAGTATTCATCCAGATCTAATATATTGAAGCACTAAGCATATCAACACAGATCAGATCTAGCATCTTATTCACATCATTAAGCACTGAGCTATCATATTATGTATATCTAAGCATACATTACTACACTAAGCATTAACAATATGAACAATAAATCAATCACAATGCACAAAACAACCATAACACAGGATATACGTGGTTCACCCCCAGCCTGGGGCTACGTCCACCAACTCTTCTTCTCTTTATTATCTTTATTCAATCATCTACATGCACAGAGCCTCAGAACCCACTCCGCATAGGATAGGATATCTGCGCGCACCTCGCCAGATCCTCCTTCCTCGAGCTAGGTTTAAGCACAAAGCCTTCTTACTATCTATACACAAGCTTCTTACAATCACTTGCACTTAGCTCTGCAAGTTCTTAACACATAGTATGCACTAAGCATTCACAACTATTCGCACTTAGCACCCTTCGTCTCTTCCTACATCGCCTAAATATCTATTTATACATTACAAAATGGGCCTAAACATGGGTAAACCCATGGGTCGACATCCCCATACCCATTACATAAGCCCAAAACCCAAAAATCCCTAAAAAAGGGTTGATATTCTGCGATCTCTGCTTCGACTTGCGCTCTGCCTTTGAAGCTAAGATCGCGGAATATCAACCCCTAAAATATGTAGTAGATTATGCATATACATATGTATAGATAATTTTTTAAATGAACTCTAAAACATATAGAATGATTATTAATATAATTACAATGAACTCCAAATCACATATTATGGGATTAATAATTCCAAAACATATACAATATAATATGTTTATAATATCAACACTTGTATCGCACATCTTTCATGTGTACATGGAAAATATGCATGACTCTCAACTCCACATATATATTTTATCCAATTTATAAACAAAGAATGAAATTAATAACAAACTCTTATTCATTTAATAACCTTGAAAGATAATGATAGGAAGTTTCATTCATTAAAACCTATAAGGACACATAATTAAGGCAATTCAATTGTAATGTAAGGAAGAAGTAAGGTAATTCATTTGTAATGTAACGAAGAAGTAAGGTAAGACATGATATCGAGAGGCATTTGATCTATAGAAGAATCGACAACTTAGAATTGGTCTAAGTGGAATGGTGGCATGCTTTGATACACTTTTTATACCACAACAGTGCACATAATTAATATAAAGTGATCATGAAATTATGTTATCAATATGGATTGATGTGTTTGTGATAAGACTCAAGAAGTGTCTTATGTGTTTCCCTAGGACTTGATATTATTGAGCTAGGAGCCTAACTATGGACATGGACATTAAGAAGAGGCATGCGATGTCTAAATCACTATACATTCACTTAAATATGCTAATGTGACATGGACATTAAGAAGAGGCATGTGATGTCTAAATCACTATACATTCACTTAAATATGCTAATGTGACTTATAATTTTGAGGAAGTGAAGAAGGCATTGGTTGTTCATCTAAAGATATGAGGAAATGATACTAAGACTTATTATCTACCCATAACCATATATTTTGGGAGCATACTTTTTAGCTACGTGTGGCTATGGAATAATCATGGTGGGATCATTATGATTAGATATTCATGGAATAATCATGTTGGGATAACCATGGAACAATCATGGTGGAATAATTATAATGAAATAAAATGGATTCCTTCCTTAACTAGGAACAAACTTACCAAAACCAAAAAAAAAAAAAAAAAATTCACACTAGGACTATCTATAGAACAAGTAAGCCCTTTGTAAAAAAAATTGGTTCATAGAAATGTCCTTTTATAGTAAAAATGATGTGAATCACCATAAAAGTGTAATAATGATAATGCTCTATCAAGAAGCAAATGCTTTCAAATTGCCTACGTGGAATTAAATGAGTCTAGATTGATGCCTTAGATCATTAGTAAAAATCTTACAAATTTAAGATAACATTTAGAGTTAATTACCCATTATTGTTTATGGGGTGGTGAATTAAGAAGGCAAGTTGGGGTTGAGAAATTTCATGAAGGAAAGAGAGCGGAAAGCACCTTTAAATAAAAGGCTATATGCATATAACCATTAAGAGAACAGTGATAGCTGAGTGGGGTGCATTGTTATGAATGAAACGAAAATGGAGTATTCAGGGGGCAACAACTAATTAAAGCCCTTGTGCCTGGCTTTTATGTATTCGTGTAGCATTGAATTGTTTGAGTCACCGAAATTGTGGAAAACTCACTAGGATAAATTAATGTAATGTTGGGATGTCTCTCTCTTGATTATGAAGTGGGAAAATGTTCTCTTGATTATGAGGTGGGAAAATGTTAAAAGCAAGTGGAAATATCTCTTTCTTAATGATTTTGATATGATAAGTGCATTGAAAAGTATGAATAATATTAAGGGTAGTTGGTAAGAATAATAATGATGACTGGTATAATTTGAATATTGAGGTTAAGTTTTAGATAGGGATCTTGAACTAGGACACTCTAATGTGAGGTGTATTTGTGTTTTTGAAGATTGGTGTTAATAGTTTAGATGTTTTAAGCTTAACCATGGTGTGTTCTTAGGTATTTGAATATCTTTAGGAAAGGAAAAGAGATTATTAGATAGGTTGAGTCATTTATACCTAGTAAGAAGCTTGTATTCTTATACTTGGTTGTTAATGGATTGGGTGAGCAAATCCTTCATATAATAAATCATGATGGTTACATGTGACTATGTGTAAGAAGGTAGGTGGCTTCACTTCATGGATTTATTTCTTATGGATAATGTTGGGCCCTCCATTTTTTAGAAATGTTTGTTTTTGGAAAATGTCAAAGTTTTGAGGAAAGCGTTGTATGATCAGTTGGAAAAGGGACAGTAGCGGAAATCAGTTAGAAGAGCGGAAAGGTAACTGAAAAGTAACAATAGTGGAGACAGCAAAAAGCACCATGCACCAGCTGGAAAAGCAGTTAGAAAAGTGGCAAAAGCATCAGATGCTAGCGGAAAAAGTCTAGAAAAGTAGCGGAACAAGAATTCCAAGAAGCAACCATGAGAAAGATATAAAGAGGAAGGCGGTGTGATGAGGTACGGCGTTGTTTGGTTGATTGGTTCGAAGGAAAAAGTTCCAGACTTGATGAATGAGCGTGCAAGAGAGATACTCTAGGTTTTTTGTTGTTCAGGTTGGGATCAATTTATTACTGTCATGATATTATTGTGATGGATTTTTTGGATGTTATTGTGCTTTCACAGTAGGATAGAGTCTGTAATGGGTATATGGGAATAGATTTTTTTCCATAAGCTATTGTATGAGAGATGTACTCATTGTATGACAGTTTTGAGACATTGATAATATAATGGATTCTTTGGGCCCTAAAATTTTCTTATATTGTGTATGAATGTATGGTTTTTATGCTACGCAATTACTTTTTTCACGTGTATTTAGAGTTCAATCATTGTTTATGAATGTCTTTGTGTATTGATGTATGAATATAAGCGTGGTAATGTCAAATCGGAGGACACGTTCTCCTTGACTCACTTCACCACACACGTCTCGGTTGCGTATCGTGTTGGTTGTGGAGCCTGATTATCTTCTTGATGCAGAGGTTCTTTGCTTTCAGCCGTGTCTATACCCCATGAAGTATTTACACCCCAGAAGTATGTACACTCTTCCACGCGGGGGAGTGCAGAGGGGGGG
>ML788774.1:318819-341747 GCA_009831015.1 Picea engelmannii
GGACCTGGCAATTTCTCTGGTGGACGTAGCCCACACTGGGTGAACCACGTAAATCTGTGTCTCTCTTGTATTGTGTGTCTTCTGTGTTTTGTTTCTGCATTTGTTTTATTTTATTGCTTCGCGGTCCTGTTTTCTAACACATCGGGTGAGACCTCCTTCCCTTATGGAAGGTTGAATATGATATCACTCCTATACTACAATGGTATCTTTTGTTGGTAACCTCCAAGAACCCCGGTCTTGATTTTCCACCAACAAATGGTTATGTTGTCAGGACTTGAACTTTAAAGTGAGTTTTTAGAGGATGCCTCATTGGATATTCAAATCTGAAGTTGAGAATTGATGGGAAAGAAGGTGCAATGCGTTCATACGGAAAGAAGTTGAGCTGTGACACAAAATCTTTGGGGTTGTGAAGAGTTTTGTCTTCTATTCGGAAACTGCAAATGACGAGTACGAGATCTTTTGGATCAAATTTCCTAAAAAAATATTCCAGTGGTTAGATTGGCTGAAAGAAGCTCTATAATACAAAGATCGAGTTAAAAGAAGATATAATTGGACCATTGAGGGTTTAGCGGCTCTTCACCAGTTAGATTATCAAATCTCTCGTGTTGTTTTGTTTTGGGTACAGAATGTCTTGGAAGGCTACATTATCGAGTTTGTTGCAAAGAACCGCCAATATTTTTCAAAAGCATAAGTTGTCTTCAAAGAAGGAGCTAGAGGAAGACTATTTTGGGAAATCCCTCTTTGGATCAATATTTTACTAGAGAAAGAAGCAATGTTATGTTTTCCTTCACTTGATATGGCAGTGTAAACCCCTGTGCTTGGAGGGGGGTGATTTAGGAGAGGGTTCATGAGTTAGGTCAAGGAATATTTTATGGGAGATATGGGGGGTCGTCAAAAGAAAAGTGCAAGGGACAAACAATATCAGACTAGGGTTGTTGTTCTTGAGAAGAGGTGGTGGAAACATATGAGAAAAGTGATGAAGATGTTTGGTTAGTCACGGAAGGAGATCGGCTTTGAGAGTAGTCATAGGAAAGAGTTAGAAGAGTTGTGGGAGTTGAAAAGACATGGAAGGTTGGCCAGTCGATGGTTTTGTTATCCCTCGATGTGTTCCAAGCTATTGTTGGAATGATGTCAAGGCACCCCAGGGGATAAGACTCAAGATGAAGCTTAAAGATAGATTTTCAATAAGGTAACTATGCAATATTTAGGAATTATTTCCCTCTCTCTTTCTTGAAACTATAGGACCTCAAAAAAACTCAACCCAGGTGAAAAATTCTCTCAACTCTCAGAGGCATGTGTCTTCGAGTGTTTCAAACAATCAAGCTTCAAAGGAGAGTGATATGGTGAATTAGAAGAAAAACCAGATAAACATACAAGGAAATATTGAAAATGAATCATGTAGCTTATAGAAAAAGAATAGTGTGTTGAGAAATTAAGAATTCATCATCTCTAACAGGTGCATAAAGATCACTAAACATGCTTCAAATAGTTAACATCCTCGTACATTTAAAGACATGGAGGTACCCTCAGTATATCATCTAAATGCATAAAGAAAATGACAATAAATGGTCATTCATTCAAAGGAAATCACTTATGTGTCATGAATAAACATCATACGGTAATATTGAATATGGTGAAAACTTTTTTTTCTGAGCTTTTATAAATCAGATATGCTACAAGAAAACCAAAATGGGAAGAGATACTTTACAAGGACACAAACACTACAATAAAAATAAATGCATATTGAAACATAACACATGGAATGAATTTATAGTTTCCTGCTGCATTTACCATTTGTCTGTGCTCAAGGTTTCTAATAAAACAGATCATGTTATAAGAAACTCTTAAATTCCCCAAAGTGTCGACCCTAACAATGAGTGCCTTCATTGTATTTTTTTATTCTCGCTCATGTCTTAAAATTGTTTCTTCAAACCACTTCCATGTTCTTGAATATTCTTACTGCTTCTTTATTCTTGAGTGGTTTTCCCCCTAGTAGAAAATAGTTATTTTCACCTACTAGAATTTATGTTATGTTGAGATTGTGGAATAGATGGACATTTTCCATTCAAAATATCATTGCAGCTTTGTCCCTTAAAATCCCTTGCAATCATTTTTTTTGTTGGTTGAGCGCTTGAACTCAAATTTGCAAAAGTCATGAAAATCGGCCACCATTAGATCGATCTCGATGAGTAATATTAGTCGTTGATATTTTAAGTATGAGACTTAGCTCATCAGATTAGATTTATCTATGAGTGTGATCCTCCTGAAAGGAAACAGACATGGTGCTCGATGTCTAGGTGAGGTTGATGTGCTTGAGAACTGAAATCAAACCAAGATCGTCGATCTGG
The DNA here is from genome assembly GCA_009831015.1 of Picea engelmannii. Classification (NCBI taxonomy): domain Eukaryota; kingdom Viridiplantae; phylum Streptophyta; class Pinopsida; order Pinales; family Pinaceae; genus Picea; species Picea engelmannii. Next base: position 321,168 of record ML788774.1, read on the forward strand.
AGTCTGATCCAATGTGAGCCACTAATTTGAGCTCGACCAAAAATAGAAAATCCTTTAAGACTTGATAGCATCATTATTGACATCATTAGGGTCCCAATGACACATACCAACTTTAAGTTGATCTATGTTGGTGTTGACATGGCAAAGGAGTAGACCACGCATCGATGCCCGGTGACTTGGTGGTCCAATGATCCTGATATGCTTTGAGATCCTGGAAACAGATCTGGACAGTCGATCAGAGGTGTACCCATCGAAGTGGTCCAAGATTGAGTCTCAATAGGACTCTAACGAGGGAGACCCTGAGCTAGTCCATTGGAGTGAGACTTGTCAGAGGTGTTTTGTTGGAGCTAAATGGAGGAAGTGATCCAAATGGATATCGATGGCCACCCACCTATTCCACTGGATCAAAGAATAGTTTTCCACTTTGGCAATTTTTTTAAAGTTTTTCGAGTCCCAAACTTTTGGGGTCATTTTGAGGCCCTAAACAATGTTTTTTGGGGATTTTAGGGGCTTAGGGATTTCCTTTAGCATATCCTATCCCCCAGTGAAAGTTGTACTTCTCGGATAGACCTTTCCAACGAGGTATCGAACACCCCAAACAAAGATCGTATGCAAAAGTTACGCCCTCGAGAAGTTGACGTATCAACTACCCCCACTAGGGCTTGCAAACCTTTTGTCCTTTCATATTTCGGAGTTAGGTTTTTGGATTTTCATTATGTTAAAAATGCCTTTGGAGCCTCATTGTAATCATCATCATCTTATTTTGAATGAGTGTAGTCTTCACATCTCTTCTCGGAGATAAGTTGCCACCATTCTAGCGAGTTCATTCACTCTGTATTTTTACAATTCTGTAAATTTCTCTCAATAAGAGAAATTGTGTATTATTGTATATATGTGCCTCTTGTTATATGTAACACCTTGTTTCCCCAAGTTTGTAAATATAACTATATTGTCCAAGGAACTATGGAAAACCTAAAAGTGTGAATGTTTGATTTGATGGACCTTTGTACAAAAGGTTGATGAATGTAAATTCTGTTATTTTAATAGAAAATGGTTACGTGTTGCATGACCTCTAAAAGAGGGGATGTGCTAAGAGAAAACCATGAATGCTATGAAAGGTGGTGGAGGGGACCTGGAATGGTTGCGTTAACCTCCACCGAACTAGTACCATGCTGGAATTAATTGTTCAAATCATAACAACCCTCTGACCCAAGAATGAATTACAGTCGGGCAGGTGGGTGGGAAGACCTCCTCAAGAGTTAATGAGGGGATGGGGCAGACCGCCCATTCATAAGGCTTCTAGACCTAACCACAGACTGGGAATTTGAGCCACATGCAACCTTGTTGAGGAAGGCAAGAAAGGAAGTGTGGTGGGCAAAGGAAGACCTGTAGGGAAAAAAATGCAGAGAAGAGAGCAGAAACTCTTGAGTCCGAGGAAGGACTGAAAGAGAAATAGTGAGTTTTGATCATAGAAAATAGAGATTGAGCCAAGAGAAGGAGAGTAACCTTCATCCTTATCTATTTTTGTATTGGGATAAGGAGAGTTAGCTTCCTCCCTAACTTCCGTTGAGCTGGAAGTAAGAGACTGAATCTCAAAGCATCGTGGCTTAAGCTCGGGGGTGGCCAGTGATAAATCCATTGGGAGTGACTGGTCCTATGGTTGGGTGGAAATGAGCACCCCTTTCAGTAGTCCCATCACACTCTATGGTTATGATGAGTGTTTTCTTGCCTTATTCTTTGAATTGTAAATAACGGATGCATGCGAGTATTTACATGTCTATAAAGGGTTCTTTCTTTGTATTAAATGATTAAGTTATGAGTATGTGTTCGTTCCCTTGAGAACCTATATTTTTTCTTGAATTTCCATACGCCCCATCTCAATCACTAGAAGGTGCTTTCCCCAAAAATTTACCTCACCGTTCCGGAGTCAGAGCAAGCCTCTGGGCATAGCTATCATTTTGGTAACCTCGCAAGTTACTTTTCCTTGATTCATAGCTTAAAGCTCTGAGAGTTGGGAAGGTGTTCCCTTCAAACCAATAGTCTAGGAGACTTTGAACTTGTGCCTATTCCCTTAACCAAAAACCTGACTAAGAGCAGGGATTATAGCCCAAGATTTATATGAATATCCATGTGACCTAGGTCTGGGAACCTTGGATCTCGAGGCTCCGAGATGTCAAATTGCACGATAGTCAAGTTGAACCCGGCAACTGCTATGAACTGTCGATCTATGAACAAAGATCAAGGGCGGGGAATCATTGCAGAGTGCGAAGGTGAAAATAGCGGACGCGCTAGTTCGCGGCCCGCAATTCACCCTTGACATTGATCTCAATGGGTTGGAAGATCAACAATCCTGGTTAGACTAGAATCGAGCGAGCACTTTCCAGATTGTGTAGGTCGAACTCTCTGGTAAAGAGTACGCATGTTGGGGCCCCGCAATTTCTATGAACCATCGATCATCGTTGACCTTCGATCTGAGTTTGATGCAACCCATGAAATGCAAGGAGCACGTGGGACTGCAAAATATTCAAGGAGATCAAGCTCAGAAGAGATGGTGTTTTCAGGATTGCAGATGAAATCCAGGAGACAGACCCGTAGGAGGAGCAAAGGTTGAATCCTTCGAGCACTTAGAAAATCTTCTAAGTCAGAGTAAGTCAGAATATCAGGAGGACGAGCAACAATGGTCATTGGATCACAACGCCAAGGATCGACAACCTTATGATCTAATCAAGGTGCACAAACCTTATCACTTTGCACACATAGGAGAAGAGAACTTACCAAAGTTCTGAAGTCCCGAAGTAATTTGGGACTGTCCATTGTTAAGGAGAATAGGTGGCGTAAGATCCATAACTCTGGAAGTTCATGGACCGGGAGGAGGTGAAATAGCCGAAGTAATTTAAGGTCATCCTTCACCAGGAGGTGAATATGGACCGCCATATCCAGAGGGATACATGGTGACGGACCGCAGACTACGGAGGATTCTATTCGAGGTTTTTCAGTTAATAGTTGAGATTCCCGAACCATGAAGACCCGAAGTGGATCTGGACCGCCATACCCAAACGGACACGTGGCGAAAAATCATGGACTCCGGGGAAATCTGTGTGATATTTTTCAGTTTAGATCTGAGACTCCCGAAGTTCGGAGAGCCAGAGAGCCGAAGTAATTCATAACCATCAGATTAAGAAGGGACGTTGCATGAATCTATGGACTCTAGGTAAAGTCCCGAAGTAATTCATAGTCATCAAATATAGAGGAGATGTGGCGTAAATCTGTGAACTCCAGGTAAGGACCCGAAGCAATCCTCAATCGTCAGATCTAGAGGACAGGTGGCACAAATCTATGGAATCTAGGTAAAGACCCGAAGTAATCCTTGATTGTCATATCAAGTGGGCATGCGTCAGTGGATTATAGCCTTCGGATAAAAGCCACTGGAAAAAAGGGTGAAGTTTGAGATTTGAGATCTCAGAAGTCCGGAGACCCGAAGGAGATATCGACCATTGATCGAGAAGAGGGTCATAGGACCATTGATCTAGTTGAAAGGTAAAACACCCGAAGTAGAAGCAGGTTCATTGATTTAGGAGGACAAGTGTCCACAGATCGTCAACTCTGGAAGATTGAGGTATAAAGGAAAGAAGGGTTTGAAATTTGAAAAGTCTGAAGTTTGGAATTGTGAAGGAGATCACATTTGTTGATTTAGGAGGGGTAGATATGAAACATCATTTCATATAATATCGTCAATATCAGTAGATCGACAGTTCCATAGCATTGTGGGGATCGGAGGTGCACGAACTTTAAAAATTTGAGGGCGGGACACAATCCAAACCCTAGTTTTCGAGAAAGGACACGTGGAAACTCGAGGAGAATTGTGGGCCGAAAATTAGTTTGGTTTCAAATTGCCTTTGGCCACACCTGCAATAGTGTGTTTGTGTGAGTTCATATCCCAAGGTCACATCCAAGGAGGGGCCAAGAGAAAAGGGGCTAATTCCAACTCCGAGACTTCACAGAAGAGCGAAGGAGAAGGTCGCAGGTATCATAAGACCTGCACCAGAAGCCACAAGGGCCTGTGTTTGATTAAGAGGTGAGACTATCAAGGTCTCAAAGTCTTGTTTGACTTAGAGAATCAGAGAACCTTGACCGGAGGATCGGGCTGAGTCCCAGACTACCCAAACTAGGAAACGTAGATGGAAAGGATATGTTCCTGTAAGGAGGACAAAATTTTAATTTTATTTTCACCCCATCATGGGTGTGTTACAAATTGGTATCAGAGCATGGTTACAACACTTAGCCTTCTTGGGCTCATGGACGAATCGCTTAAAAACTCTATTTGGAGTAATTTTAAAAGAGTGACACTCTACCTTACCTCTTTCTTAAAAATTCTGGTTTAAAATGTTATTAAAGAAAAGAATGAAACTTTCTACTATGTGTGTGCATTTAATAAATTGAACCGTGTATTGTTCATGAACTAATAGACTTTTAGCTAACAATAAGTGTTTTTGTCAACACTCGAGTAGTCAGTAAATCACAGGAAAACTTCAAGACTAAAGGATGGTGATGTGTCATGAAGTGGGGGATGGCTCCCACAATAGAGACAAAGAATCTGATGAAAGGAGGGCGGTGGAAACCCCTCCAGATATGGCTGAAATTGTAAGGATCCTGAGGGCTGAATTACAGAGTTGCAAAGATGACAACAAGAGATTGATAAAGGAGCAAGAAAAACAAACATAAATTAACATAGTCTTGTTGCATATCTTGTCTGACATACAGAGGCAACTACAGCATGAACCCGCAACCAATCATGTGGACTGACGACATAAGAAGAGAATTCAAAGTCTACCTGAGATCCTAAAACATGAATCCATAAGTGACCACACTGGGAGAAGTATATCGAAGAAGGCCCAACCTGAAGGCAGGGGATACTCATCGATAGAGTCATCTAGAAAGGAAGCTGGCAAATCCAAAGGATCTTCTAGTAGTAGAGAAAGATCACATTCTCAAAGGAAAGGAATGAAGCGGAAGCATTCCAAAAATCATGATCCTGAAGAATTCAAGAAAGCAAAACCACCCTCTTTCGATGGAGAGATTAGGAAGGGAGAAGAGGTTGAAGTTTGGTTGCTTGGTTTAAAGACTTACTTCAGATTCCATGACTACTTTGAAAAACTTGAATGCTCAAATAGCCATCTTTAACCTGAATGGAAAGGCTTCCATTTGGTGGGAAGACCTTAGGAATGTGAAAGGAGTCCATGAGAAGGACTTTCCATGGAAACAGTTTGAGAAATACTTCAGGAAGCAGTATCTGTCAGACAAATTCATGGATGGGAAGACTAAGGAATTCTATGAACTCAGGTTGGGGCAACTCACCATAGATGAATTTGTCAATAAATTCCTTGAGCTATTGAGGTATGTACCCTACATAAAATATGAAAAAGTAAAAATGCAGTGGTTCATTAGTGGGTTACCTCAAACCTACCGGGACAGGATTGAGTTTGACGAACCAAAGACCTTAGAAGAAACTATTCGAAAGGTGAGGTATTTTTATGAGCAGTTTGGGAGTAAGACAAGACCTCACGAGGATTAGAAGAAGAGGAGTAGTTCGGGATTCCAGAAGAAGGGTTTTAAATCCTCGAGATTTAAGAAATATGGAAAATATTCTAGAAGGAGCCTTCCTACTTGAAGTGTATATCAGCAAAATTTCCCCTCTCAAAGTGGAAATAAACCTTTTAAGACAGTCCCAGAAAATACCGATAACCTAAAGAAGGAACCCTTAAAATGAGGGTTGTGGAGAAGATCATCGATTGAGGGACTGCCCACATAGACAACAGAACAGTAAGAGAGTCTACAATATCCAAGAAGCTACTACTATCAATGATGTGGCTAGGATCATGCCACAAATATATGCATCCTTGGACAACAATCAATCCGACCACCAAGCTTCAGTAGTGGAGCTAGAAGGTATGATCATCAACCATCTAGTTTCTATTTTAATTGACCCAGGTTCTAATTTGAGTTACGTAGCCCCTCAGATTGTTGATAAGTGTAAACTGAAACCAATTAGACATGTTAAACTCTAGTTGGTGTGATTAGCCACTGGGACCAAAAGAAAGGTGGCAGAGGTCATGCCATCCTGTTAATTCATCATGGGTGGATTGCCCACTTGAGCGATCCTTAACATACTTCCCCTGGGATCTTATGACTTGTTGATTGGTATGGATTGGTTGGCTGCTTATAAAAATAAATTGGACTGTTATCATAAGACTTTAGAATGTGTAAATGAAGAAGGTAGAAAAACGACCCTCCAAGGGATTCAAAAGCATGTCTCAGTGAGACAAATATCATCCCTTCAAATGAAAAAGTATTGCAGAAAGGGGTGTTCCTTATATGCCATATAGGTACTGGAATCTGTCGAGAATGACAAACCAAACCTAGAGGACCACCTCATATTAAGAGAATACAAGTATGTGTTCCCATAAGAGGTACCAGGTCTACCTCCGAGGAGGTATATCGACTTATCGATAAAACTTACACTAGTAGTGGTACCAACATCTAGAACGCCATATAGAATGAGCACTCCAAAGTTGGTTGAGCTCGAGCTACAACTAAAGGAGATGATTGAAAAAGGATACATCTGACCCAGTGTATCTTTGTGGGGAGCTCCCATCTTGTTTGTGAAAAATAAATATGGCACACTCTGACTGTGCACAGATTACAGACAACTCAATAAGACAACCATAAAGAAAAAGTACCCCTTACCAAGAATCGATGATCTGTTCGACCAATTGGGAGGTGCTTCCATATTCTCGAAGATAAACATAAGGTATGGATACCACCAAGTCTGGATTAAGGATGAATACATCCACAAAACAGCCTTCAGGATGAGGTATGGTCACTATGAATTCCTGGTGGTGCCATTTGGTTTAACCAATGCCCCTGCCACTTTTATGTTCTTGATGAATAATGTACGCAGCAAATTCTTGGACAAATTTGTATTGATTTTCATTGATGATATCCTAATCTACTCCAAGAATAGGGAGGAGCATGAAGAACATATTAGACTCATACTTCAAGTACTAAGGGAGCATCATCTCTACGCTAAGTTTAGCAAGTGCGATTTCTTTCAAAAGAAATTCCATTACTTAGGCCATGTCATATCTAAGGAATGGGTGGTAGTAGACCTGGACAAGATAAGATCTATTATGGAATGGCCTACCCCGAAGGATGTATCTGATATTAGGTCCTTCATGGGCTTAGCAGGATACTATAGAAGGTTCATAAAAGGGTTTTCCAAGATTGGTTGTCCAATCACTACCCTTCAGAAAAAGGGGATTAAATTCATTTGGACATCAAAATGTGAAGAAAGATTTCAGGAACTAAAATACCTCCTGACCCATGCACGCATGCTAAAGATTGCAGACCCAAATAATAATTTCCTCGTGTGTACAGAGGCCTGCAAGGAAGGACTTGGAGGAGTCCTTATGCAAGAGGGACGTGTAATTTGTTACACGTCCAGGAAATTAAATGAGCATGAGATCAATTATGTGACCCATGACCTAGAGTTGGCTGCCATAGTACATGCTTTAAAAATGTGGAGGCATTACCTCCTGGGTAGGAAATTTGTTCTTATGAAAGACCATTGTGTATTGAGACACATGTTTGATCAACCAAAACTCAATGTGAGGCAAGTTAGGTGGATGGCTCTCCTTAGTGAGTTTAATTTCAAAATCAAACACATCAAAGGAAAGGAAAATAGGGTGGTCGATGCCCTTAGCAGAAGTATAACAACGATTCATCTGGCAATGGTAAGCACCTGTGAAAGAAATGGATGTTAGGAAAAGAGTCAAGAATGCACAAGAAACAGATGCATTCTTCAAGACCATGACCTCATGCCTAAGGCAAGAGCCTACAAGGCTAAAATATAAAGGCTACCAGATGCTCGAAGAAGGCATGATGACTTAAAGAAACAGATTGTATGTTCCAAACTGTGACAACTTGAGGAGGTTCATAATGGATGAACTACATAAGAGACCATATATCGATCACCCAGGAAATCAGAAAATGATCGCAGCCACTAGGAAACAATTCTATTGGCCTGGATTGAAGAAAGTCATAGCTAACTATTTAGCTAAGTGCCTAGAATGCCAAAAAGTTAAGGTAGAACATCGACATCACAATCTGAAACCGGTACCCGATTCCCCGAATCGACAACCTCCTTGATCAGCTCACGGGGGCCAAATAATTCAGTAAGATTGATCTGAAGTCTGGATACCACCAGGTCCCAATAGAACAGACAAATGTATGGAATATTGCCTTCAAGTAAAAAGAAGGTATTTTTGAATGGATGTTCATGCCCTTTGGTTTGACAAATGCTCCAGCAAATTTTATGAGGATGATGTACGATATCCTACGACCTTTCACCAATAATTTTGTAGTGGTGTATCTGGATTACATCCTCATCTACAACAAGACTTGGGCGGAACACTTGCATCATATTCAGCAAGTTCTGCACACCCTGCGGAAGCACAAACTATGTGCAAACTTGTAAAAATTCTCCTTTGGCATGGATAGGGTCCATTACTTAGGATACATCATTGATCAGCATGGTGTGCATGTGGATCTAGCCAAGATCTAGGTCATCTGTGACTGGCCAGCCCCAACCACACTCACTAAACTTTGGAGCTTATTGGGCCTCTCAAATTTCTATCATAGGTTTGTGCTGCGATTATCTCATATCGCATGGGCGCTCAGCCAAGTAACCAGGGGTAGCGGTAAGGAAAAAATTGTGTGGTGCCTATCCCAATAGCAAGCCTTCGATGACTTGAAGAAGTGTTTGTGCTCATCCCCGGTACTTTCATTATCATACCTGCAACATCCCTTTGAGATCGAGACAGATGCTTCAAACTATGATGTGGGTGTCATTCTCTCTCAACACAGCCACCCCGTGGCATATTATAGTGAGACACTTTCAGATGTTGTCCGTAAGTACCCTACTTACGAAAAATAAATGTACTCCATTGTGCAAGCCTTTTGCCAATGGAGATAATATATTCTTGGGAAGGAGATAATCATCCACATTGATCACAAGCCACTACAGTTCATGTAGACCCAAGGCAAGTTGTAGAATGACCCCCATCAGAAGTGGTCAACATACTTACAGCAGTTCCACCTCAACATCAAGTATAAAACAAGAAGTACCAACCAAGTTGTTGACTGCCTCAGCCGACCTCCAGTCACGGCACTCACCACAGTAATAGACTCTTGTAGCCACGAGACCTTCAGATGGCCCCACCTCTATGAGATAGACCCTAGCTTCTACACCACCTACCAATTGTTTGGCGCCAACTCAGTGGTCACTAATTTCCATCTTCAGGACAGGTTGTTGTGTCGCCTGGGCCATCTCTGCATTCCATCAGGGGAGCGCACGAAGATGATTTGGGAAGCTCACTACAGTCAGGTGACAGGACACTTTGGCATTGAAAAGACAGTGGCAGTGCTGCAGAAACATTTCTACTGGCCGAAACTTTGACAGGTTGTCAGCAAGTATATCAGGTCCTACACCGCCTGCGTTATTTCCAAACTGACCACTAACAAACAGGGCATGTACACCCCTATGCATACTCCTAACAGGACATGGGAATCCATCTCAATGTACTACATGTTGGGCCTCCCATCCACCAAGAGGGGAAATGACTGTGCTTTTTTGGTTGTTGATCGCTTTTCCAAGATGGTGATTCTAGTCATCTGCAAGAAGAACATCACAGTAGAAGCCACTGCCAAGCTCTTATTTGAATGAGTATGGGTACATTTTGGGATCCCACAAACCATTATCTCAGACTGTGACAGTCGGTTCCTCAGCTCATTTTGGTCGAGCCTCTGGGCACTGTTGGATACCAAGCTCACCAAATCCATTGTCTTCCACCCCCAGAAAAATGGCCAAACTGAGGTCGTCAATCGGATGGTCATACATATCTTGCACATGTACAATTCAAAACACCCCCGCACATGAGATGAGAGTCTTCCCTATGTTCAGCATAGCTACAATCGATCCATGCATATCTCAACTGGCCATATCCCCTTTCAGGTGGGGTTGGGATTCCAACCATTGGGCCCCATGGATGTTTCACTACCCCTAGAGACCACCTTGGCCGACTCGTCCCCTGCTCCACCAAAAGCTGAAAAATCCACCCAGTTCATTGAGCGGATCCAACACATCTGCTAATATGTTTAGGATATTCTACAGAAGTCTAATGCCAAGTATAAGCAATGCCATGATCAGCATTAGGTGCCACATAAGTTTCAGGTGGGCAACAAAGTTTGGTTGCATTTGCAGAAAGAACGCCTTACAGGGCTCCATCGGAAGCTTTTCCCACTCCATTATGGGTCGTACATCATCACCAAGGTTGTGGGTGACAATGCTTTTGATCTCAACATTCCCCCCTTCCTTGTTCTGCATCCATTCCTCAACGTGGCTCTCCTTCGGCCATATTTCCCACCATTATTGGACACCTGATAGCAGAGCAGTTGACACCAATAGAGCTCAACCATGACTGCATGCAATAGGAATCCAGTGATCATATTGGGGACACAGAGATCAAAGGCACTCGATAACCAACGATCCAGCTTTATCAAGTCGTCAAAGCAGGGCATCTCCTGCACCAAGGCAAGTGGCTCACCTGGGGCCAAATTCAACAGAAATTTCCTCCTTTGATGGGGTAACTCAATGGAATGGAGACCATTTCTTCCTAAGGAGGGAGGATTGATCCAGGTGGATATCGGTGGCCACCCATCTATTCCACTAGCTCGAAAAACAGTTTTCCACCTTGGTAGTTTTTCAGCATTTTTTTCGGGTTCTAAACTTGTGGGGTCGTTTTGAGGCCCTAAACGACATTTTTGGGGGATTTGGGGCCCAGGAGACTGCCAAAGACACTTACCTATGCCAATCAAAAATTCTTCTTCTCGATTATACCTTTCTAACAGGCTATCATGCGCCTAAAATGGAGATCGTATGCAAAATTTACGACCCCGGGAAGTTGATGTACTAACTTACCCAAACGGGGCCCACATGACTTTTGGCGCTTCATCTCCTAGGGTTAGGTTTTTGGATGTCTAGGGTTTTTGAAATTCCTATTTATTGTAAAAGGCCTTTAGAGCCTCATTTTAACCATCTTCTTGTGAATGAGTGCAGTCGTCACATCTCTTCTCAGAGATAAGCCGCCACCATTCTAGCAAGCTTGTTTTCCGCTGCATTTTACACTTTTATCTTATTTCCTTATTGAATAGAAAACCAGTTTTATTGTATCTCTATTATTGTGTGTTAATCATATTTTAATAATCTGTATTCATTTCGTTATGCTCATAAAATATGGATCAAGCCCCAAAATAACTTGGTTCTGTAACTTTCCATAGGCTCTCGAATATTTCCCTATGTCTTGAATTCATCCAATCTCGGCCTAGCAACCTCAGCAAGCCTTCATATCTTTGATGAGAAAAAATATACTACTAACATTAGCTCCAGTGAAGACAACATACACATGTGTTCCGTTGAGAACTGTAGACCAAGTGCCTTCTTCTATTGGGTTATGGAGTCTGCCACAAAATGATAAATCTCCATTATACCTGAGAACTAATCTGATATGTGAAATAGAAATGCTCAACAACTTGCAGCATTAGAATTCTACTTACTTGTTGAAGTAATGAATGATGAAAGAAGTAAAATTAAAACAAACTCAATGGAAATAAAATAAAAGGAATTATTTATGTACAGGTTAAGAAAAATTTATAGTGATCATTACTGTAAGAAGTGTTTGAGGAACCTCCCATTCACAAGAGCCCCAAAAAATTATCCATCCAGTTGGGCTAATTCATATGTGTTGTCACCTTGCACTGCAATAACCTGGAAGGTCCAAGCCAAAGATTGTCAAACTTTCCATGTTTCCATTTATCTTCCCTTTGGGCATCCCATTTCAGGACCAGATCTCTTGTCATGAAATTTATTTCCTTAGTCCTTTTATCAAATATTTCCTTTATTCTTTCTTGGTGAGCTTGGGACTTTATCTGTACCTTCTCTTTTACATGTTGAACTTCAATCAGCTGGTTAATTCTTCTCTACATGTCATTTGATTATGCCTCCTCATCTTGTAGTAGTTTCATCACATGAAGGCTAAGTTGAATGGGGAAAATGTCTTCCAATCCATATACTAGCTGAAAAGGGGGAGTTCTGATGGCTCTTTTAATGTTGACTCTATCTTCCCATACATCATATTTCAAGTGTGAATCCCATACCTTCTTATTTTGGGACAACATTTTCTTAATAATATTGATGACGTTTTTATTAGAGGATTCATCCAAACCATTTCCCTGTGGATATTAAGGAGTAGAGTGTCTGAGCTCTATGTTATAGTTCTGACAAAACTTAACCAATTTGGCAGATTTGAAGGCATGAGCATTATTAGTGATGATATTTCTTGGTCACCTAAATCTGACCAGGATATTTTCATCAAGGAGCTTCATGATGACTGTATCAGTAGCTACTCTTGTAGGGATGGCTTCTACCCATTTTTTGAAATAATATGTGGTTGTCAAAATCCAATTATGTTGTCCACTTGAATTTGGATTAATCTCATCGATGAAATCCAATTCCCACTATTGAAAATGTGTCGAAGCTTTGATTTGTCTTGGTGGAAGGGGAAACAACTTTTGCTTTCCTACAAACAATTGATACTCTACACATACTCTAACTAGGCAATTTACATTATAAAACAAAGAGGTCCATTAATAACCATCCTTGAGGATCTTATATGCAGTGGCTCTCCAACCATGGTGACCTCCACATACACCCTTGTGAAACTTAGTGATAATACTCTTAGCTTCTTCTTTAGTGAGGAAATTTAGTAGAATTCCCACTAGGCCCTTCCAAAACAGATTTTCCCACAAAATGCAATACTTCAGAGCCTTAAGTTTAATAGACCTAGCCTTGGCTTTATCCCATGTTGGTGAGAAGCTAAAATTTTACAAGTAAAATATGATGTCTTTATACCAATCGAATTGAGAAAATTTAAAATTTACCTCTAAGGATGGTTCTTGTGTTTCATCCCCTTCAGAATATGTTGCTATGATGTATGTTTACAGTGTATTCAAGTCTAAAACTATGCATTTATACTTATCCAATAGTTTGGCTAGTCCTTGTCCTTTTACTAGATTTGTGGGATTGATATCCACATCATACTCTTTGATTTTGGCAATCCATTTACCCCTTCTTCCCTCACTCTTAGGTTGTGTGAGAATGTCCTTTATAGTACTAGTGGGTGCATAAGCCAATATCTTAGAGTGAAATATATAATCCCTGAATGCTTTCAATGCTTTGACCAATGCATAAGCTTGTTTCTCCATGCTATTATATTTCAGCTCAGCATCCCTTAAGGCCTTGCTGAAAAAGGTTATGGTTTTTTCTTGATTTTATTCATTCTTATACAGCAACAAAATCGTTACAATATGTACCGATGCACAAGATAAGATGAGGAAATCCTTATCATAATTTAGGCTGATCAAAACTAGAGACTCTCCCAAGGCTTCTTTGATCTACTGAAAATATTCTTTAGCTTTGGTTGTCCACTTGACTTCATGGTCCTTTTTCAACATGTTGGTAATGTGCTTCACCATTTCAACAAAATTAGGGACAAACATTCTCAAAAAAATTATCCTTTCTAGGAAAGCTTGTGTTTCTTTATTGTTCCTAGGCAGAGAAATTTGGTTGATTTCCTCCACCCTTTCTGAATCTATTTTCACTCCTTCCTTGGATATGCTATGGCCAAAAAAATTTACTTCTTTCATAGGAAAATAAGACTTTTGGGGGTTCAAGGACAGCCCAATTTTCCAACATTTCACAAAGGTCTTCCTTAAATGCTTGATATGATCTTCATATGTCTTGGAGAATATAGTTATGTCATCAAGATATATAATGATGAATTTATCCCTCTCACCCACAAAAGTGATGTCCATAGCCCTCTAAAATGTTGTTCCTGCATTTATCAAACCAAAAGGAATTTTTTCATACATGAAAGTCGCCCATGGTGTTGTGAAGGTTGTCTTTTCTCTGTCAACTAGGTGCATTGACACTTGGCTATATCCTGGAAAGAAAAAAAATCATCATGGATATCTTGTTTTCCCCCACCACTTTTTACAGTATATGATCCATCTTGGGTAGGGGGTATTTATCCTTCAATCAGCATTTATTCAGGTTCCTAAAGTCCACACATAGCCTTATTTCCCCATTATTTCTCCTCAGTAGAACCAAACTAGCTACCCATTCAGATTACCTTAGGGGAATAATAATATGGGAATATAATTATTTTCTCACCTCTTTCTCAATAGTAGGAAAAAGAAGAGGATTAACTTCACTGAGTTTCTGCTTGAAATGCATAGTACCATATTTGATGGGTATTCAATGCTAGATGACACGGGTATCATAATTTTTTAAGTCCTGATATCTCCATGAAAAAACATCCATGTACTCTTTGAACAACTACAAATATTCTGACCTATGATCAATGGGAATAAATTTTCACAATTTAATATACTTTGGCTCCTTTTATGTCCCAATATTATATTCCTCAATGCTATTGTCCTTAGGAAGCACAACTGGTTTTATAGGCACATCATTTCTATCAAAAAATTGTTCTAAAGGCGCTAGTCCTTTGGGAATGAAGTTATTCTTGAGTTGCAAGACTTTATGCTCATCCATGTAATTGTTGAATCAAGGGATACCTTCAGCTTCATCTCTAATCCTATTTGGTCTCTTCTTCATCATCTGAGTCAATATGAGTATTTGCAAACTCATCTATCACTTCCATGAATATTTTGATTTGTTTTCCATCTTCAAAAACTTTTCAATAATTGATTTTATTAGGAATGAATGGTATGTATCTCATATCAATCTCATATTTAGCTTGATGGGTGGCTGGTACTTTAAAGGTACTGGCCACTACTGCTAAAGAATCAGTTGGCTAATTAAACTCTCTTAAAACAACATAAATATTGAAAACTTCATAAAAAAATATCAATCACATCCCATACCTGATTTTTGTAGGCCTTCATTCTTGGATGCCTTGTTTGGTAGGAACATTTTACTTGCTGCACAACTAGCCATCAATCTCAAAATTCCACCAACTTGGTAATTTGCATCTTCCTTGATACCTCCAAGCCTCAGATCAAGGATTCATATTCAGCCACATTATTTGTGGCCTCAAACTCTATCTTGTAGGACAAATGGATTTCCTTTTGGGTAGGAGATATGAGCACTATACCAGCCCCAACCCCTTCTTTTCAGTATGCCCCATCAAAAAAAAATTTCCATATACCATCTATCTCTTCAACAAGATTTACAAGAGGATTTGCAAGAATAAGAGTTTCATTGTACTCTTCATTTACAGATAGGATACAACATCCTAGATCTTCATCAACAACATATATGGGATGCTTCACATGGTTGTTCCGGTCACTAACCACATAAGCAAATTTTGTCCCTCGATACAACCTTCTGAGCTCTCCTCCAAAAATTGGTATAGTGGCATAAGTCATATCCATATGCATAGTGTCTCCCAATCTCATATTTAGCTTCATGGGTGGCCGGTACTTTAAAGGTATTGGCCACTACTACTAAAGAATCAATTGGCTAATTAAACTCTCTTAAAACAACATAAATATTGAAAACTTCATAAAAATTATCAATCACATCCCATACCTGATTTATGTAGGCCTTCATTCTTGGATGCCTTGTTTGGTAGGAACTTTTTACTTGCTGCACAACTAGCTATCAATCTTGAAATGCCACCAACTTGGTAATTTGAATCTTCCTTGCTACCTCCAAGCCTAAGATCAAGGCTTCATATTCAGCCACATTATTTGTGGCCTCAAACTCTATCTTGTAGGACAAATGGATTTCCTTTTGGGTAGGAAATATGAGCACTATTCCAGCCCCAACCCCTTCTTTTGAGTATGCCCCATCAAAAAAAAAAATCCATATACCATATATATATTCAACAAGATTTACAAGAAGATTTGCAAGAATAAGAGTTTCATTGTACTCTTAATTTACAGATAGGATACAACGTCCTAGATCTTCATTAGCAGCATATATGGGATGCTTCATAGGGTTGTTCTGGTCACTGACCACATAAGAAAATTTTGTCTCTCGATACAACCTTTTGAGCTCTCCTCCAAAAACTGGTATAGTGGCATAAGTCATATCCATATGCATAGTGTCTCCAAATTTGTGTGCCCATGTTCTAGACAACATCATGCCATAATTAGCTGGTAAGTCAGCTACCACCACGTCCATCATAATTCTCTTAAAATGCAACTAGGACAGGGTGAAAACCATGTCCTTGATAATCCCATAAAATTTCATGTTTCGAGCATCAAAATAATAGAGGTCATGATATGGCCTAGTTATCTCCAACCCCAATGTTTCCATGACTATCTTGGGCATAAGGTTGTGTGATGCACCAAAATCCAGCATACGATAGTGCAACATCTTACCATGAATATTTAAGGTTACATAGAAATGTTCCATAGATTCCTCTTTGTCATCAATGTGAGGGAAAACACTAGTGTGGGGCATTCATCTTGTACATTCAAAGTATTAGGAAGACTTGTTGATCCCTTCTCCTGCATAAATTTCTCAATTTTCTTATGGTATGAGGGGTTTTTAGCCAGCTCTACTAGAGGCATAGGAATCTTGATTCTAGACAATCCATGTTCAATATTGAAAAGTGAAACTAATTCCTCAAGTTCTTTAGTTTCTTTTTCTTTTTTTATAAGCTCCAAAACTTCATTTACCTTGGGGATGTCTAGAACTTATTTAGCTTTATCTTTGGAATTATTTGGACCAACTTTCTTAGCTGGAAGTTGATTTTTTGAAAAATGCCTGAGATCATACTTCTTATGCATCTTAACTTATAGTGCATCAACAAAAATTATGTACTGAGCTGAGGATAAAGTTCCTTTGTTGGGATGATTTCTAGGCATCGGTCTCCTAGGATTTAGAGACTCTTCATAGTCATTTTGGGTTAGATGTATGGAATCATTCTGATCTTGGAGCAGGTGTATTTCCTCTATGTATTTGGAATATTCCTCATCCACTACTTCTTCAACAAGGTTGTTATCATTGTTTGTTTTTACAGGGGGTTGGATGGGTTGTTCTTCATTTATTCTCTCTCTTCTCATGAGATGTGGATTAGGAGGTATTATGAACTGAATAGGATTATGATTCCTTATGCCTCCCTATTGGGGAGTTCTTTTTGTATTGTTAAGTTATATCTCAAATCTCTACATTTTCTTTGTCAAGTTCCTGGTCATTTTGGACATTTCATCCATCTTTGCTTCTAGGGAGTCTCTACTTGGATCAGAAGTACCACAGTCTTCCCTGGCCTTTTTATTTTCTGCCTAATCCTTCTTTTGATTCATTTTACTTGATTCAATCACGTTTCTCTCTATGTATATTGCATCCTCTTGCATCATGAGTACGGTTGGGGATCTCCTTTCCCTCGCCACCATGGAAAAATCAGCATCAAATGCCCCAACATACGTGACTTTCGTTGTTGGTTGTGATGGATTTATATCTATAGGGATTTTTTTGTAGATATTAATGAACCTTCTATTGACATCATCGATAGTTTCATTGGCCCTTTTCTTGATTGATCCAAATTCGTTTAGGTAGTATAAGTTATTCGTTTTCTCACCCCCACTATCTCATAAAGGTAGCTTCTAGAGTTGGTCAACTATCAATTGAAGCAACGGGTATCTCTTTGAACCATTTTCAAACGTCTCCTTCATAAAGACATCATAAAGTTTGGAAAAATAGCCTCATGAATACATCATCATTATATACAAACTAGTCATATATAAATTCATGGAAAGCACTCATTTTCTCTTCAGCTGAGCGATTTTTATCCCCATCAAATTTTGGGAGACATTTCATGTAATTCTCATGGAGGTCATGGGTCATTTGGGGCATATTCAATGGGGAAAATCAGGTAATGACCCAAGGATTTTTGGGTGGTGGGGGAGGAGGTTGATTTCCCCCAGGCCTCCCTTCACCTAAGCCAGCCATGAGATTTTGTAAAATGATTTTATGGGCTTCAAAGGACAAAGGATCAACGAGGATTTTCAAGAATGGTTTAAAGGAAGAACTGATTTCTTAGATAAATTCTACAGGAGAATTGTGGAGATCTATCAATGGTTCTAGAGGAAATTTTGAAGCAGAAAGCGAGTCTTCAGATATATCAATCAAATATATAGATTCGACACTTTGATGAATAGTAGATAGAGATATTTTTGGATCGAGTTTACTTGATAAAGAAAACATCTGATGTTCTTTGTTATTCCTCCAGGTCACAAGTTTTTCTACATATGAATATATGGAAACCTGATCAGGATCAGGGTGGCTTATGTTGTATCTTCTGGTGGAGGCCAAGTTGTTCTTCTGTGGGTTCTCCAGGTGAAATGTTAGCAGCCAAATGTCTGAATCTTGTTCATCGTCAAGGCTCAAAACTCACAATGTCATATCTTGGGGAAAAATATCTTCAAATTATGTCCCTGGGAACAGTATTATTCTGAATGTTATCCCTCGAGATGTTCGAGGTTGTTGTTGGAACGATGTCAAGGCACCCCAGAGGCTAAGACTAAAGATGAATCTTAAATCCATTTTTCCAATAAGGTAACTATGCAATATTTAGGAATTGTTTCTCTCTCTCTTTCTTGAAACTATAGGACCTCAAACAAACTCATCCCAGATGAAAAATGTTCTCAAATCTCAAAGGCATGTGTCTACGAGTGTTTCAGAAAATCAATCTTTAAAGGAGAATGAGATGGTAAATTAGAATAAAGAAAAGATAAACATGCAGAGCATTGTTGAAAATGAATCATGTAGCTTATAGCAAAATAATAGTGTGTTGAGCAATTAAGAATTCAGCAGCTCTAACAAGTGCATACAAATCACTAAAAACATGCTTCAAACAATTAGCATCCTCATACATTTAAATTCATGGAGGTACCATCAGTATATCATCTAAATTCACAAATAAAATGATAGTAAATGGTCGTTCATTGAGGGGAAATCAATTATGTTTCATGAATAGACATCATACAGTAATACTGAATATGGTGAAAAATTTGTTGTCTGAGATTTTATAAATCATATCTACTACAAGAAAAAAAAAATGGGAAGAGATGTTTTACAAGGACACAAACACTATAAGAAAAGTAATTACAGACTGAAACATAATGCAAGGGATGAATCTGTGGTTTCCTGTTGCATTTACCATCTATCTATGTTGAAGGTTTCTGATAAAAAAACTTTGGTTATAAGAAACTCTTAAATTCCCCAAAATGTTGACCATAATAATGAGCACCTTCATTGTCTTTTAGTCTTCTCGCTCATGCCCTAAAACTGCCTCTTGAAATGACTTCTATCTTCTTGAATATTCTTACTACTTCTTGATTCTTGAGTGGCTTTCCCCCTGGTAGAAAATAGTTACTTTCACCTGTAGGGATTTCTGTTATGTTGAGATCGTGGAGAAATTGGACATTTTCCAGTCAAAATATCATTGCATATTTGTCCTTTAAAATACCCTACAATCTTTTTTTTTGTTGGTTGGGCGCTCGAACTCAAATCTATGAAAGTTGTGAAACTCAACCATCGTTGGATCGGTCTCAGCGAGTAATATTAGTTGTTAATATTTTAAGTATAATACTTATATCATCATATTGGATTTAGTTGTGAGTGTGATCCTTCTGAAATACAACAAACCTAGTACCTGATGGCTAGGTGAGCTCGATGTTCTTGAGAAATGAAATCAAACTAGGACCATCGATTTGGAGTCTGATCCAATGTGAGTCGTTGATTTGAGATCGACCAAAAATAGAAAACCCTTTAAGATGCATTAGCATCATTTCTAACATCATCAAGGTCCAAGTGACACGTGGAAACTTTAAGTTGATATATGTTGGCACTGATGTGGAAAAGGGGTAGACCACGCGTCGCGGCCTGGTGCCCTGGTGGTCTGATGATCCTAATATGATTCGAGACCTTGGAAATAGATATGGACCATTTATCATAGGTGTACCCATCAAAGTGGTCCAAGCTTGAGTCTCAATAGGAATATGACAAGGGAGACTCTAAGCTAGTCCATCGGAGTGTGACCTGTCGGAGGCATTGTGTTGGAGATAAAGGGAGGAATTTTGATGACAAAGACCCCAAGGAATATAAGAACTAAAACAACTGAGAGTCATTGATTTGGATCTAAAACAAATTAAGGTCTTTCATCTGGCTCAACCAAGAGAAAACAATGTCTAAGGCTTCGACAATGTCATGTTGACATCACCTTGGACACATCTGTTAGAAAAACAGGACCGCGGAGCAATAAAATAAAACAAATGCAAAAAAAAAACACAGAAGACACACAATACAAGAGAGACATAGATTTACATGGTTCACCCAGTGTGGGCTACGTCCACCAGAGAAATTTCCAGGTCCTTCCTTTATTATTATCCAACAAATGAAGGGATACAACCTACAACAAAACCCGTTGTAAC
>ML788774.1:359431-394515 GCA_009831015.1 Picea engelmannii
TGGATAGAATGTAATCCCAAGATATCTGGAGATTCATTAATTTGCCAACCATTCGAACTCCAACTCATCCTTCTAGAAGATTCCTTCTAGAAGGATCGAGAACTTATTCGTTTTCTCCCTTAAGAATCATTTCCGCACCCTGATCATTAACACAGTGCGGAAAGTCCGCAGTCTAACTGAATGCAGCCTGCGGAAACCAAACATTTCCGCAAGACAATATATATGCAGCCTGCGTACTATCTTCAAAAATGTGATTTTGAGAAGCTGATAAGTGTAACTTTCTTCATGAAAATGATCTTAAAGAAGAGTTAGATCTTCCATCACCATGTCATTATCATGTCATCATCTCGATAACCAAAAATGTGGATAACAGTAATGAGACCACCTTAAGATAATAATATTCCACAATTACAAGGCTAGATCTATGTATTAAATGAGAAAATCCAAGAGTTGTCCCTTTCTAGAGTAGTTCAATCGCAAGTATGGTGTACTAGTTGTTATAGCAAAGGTCATACAGCAAATGAATGTCCAAGATTGAGGGGTGGAGGACCCCCTAATCACCCGATGGCACCTCCACTAGTAAGACTGTTAGGAGTGGTCACGCAAGTTGTTGCTACAACATCATTTCATGGCCATGTTCAATACCATGTTTTTCTGAATCATCAAGGAGGCTAGAGAAATGAGTATTGCGAGATCTATATAAGTCACAGGCACTCTCCAAGGCACTTCCCTATTCTACAAAAGTATACCCCAGTTTTGAATACCATGTTTTGTGAATTTTTACTACCCATACTACCAACCAATGTAGAGCTTTGGATTCTCTTGTTAGCAGATTAGATCGTTCAAGATTCAGAGTCAACGAGAATCCTCAATGGTTTGGAGGAGGCCACCAAGGTGGAGGAAATTTTAGGGGTGGATGGACTGGCGGGCAAGGACTAGTTCGTTGCTACAATTGTGATGAGAAAGGGTATCTCTCTAGAGATTGCTCCCTTCTACGAAGACCTTGGTGTGCACACTGCAAGAACAATGCCCATGCTAATGAATATTGTCTAGATTTGATTGCCAAGTGGGAAGATCAAGCTATACATAGGGGCGTCAATCTAATAAATTTTGAACCTAGAGCTACGACTGACCAAGAGAGGCCTAATATTAATGTCATCAACAGAGGAGGTGCAAAGATTGGTGTTGATTTTTAAATTCCTCATCATATTAAAATCCAAAAGGTTGTACCTGAGAATACCAAGTATAACCTCGTAAGATAGAAGGAATTATTTAAGGACACAATCAAAATGTTTAGACACATGTCTATTTCTTCAATTCCTGAGGTTGTGGAACCAAGTTTTAAGCCAAACCCTCAGTAACCAAGAATCTTTGGAGAATATCTTACTCAGATGAAGCCCCTAGGTCAGTCATAGAAGGTTCTTGATCTGTGGTTACAACTATTTTATGACATATTGGACGATGAACAACTCACTGGGAAGTTGTGGAACACAATCAAAAGGGCCTTGGGAATCGAAGGAAACCCATAAGAGTACATTGTTTCTAACCTCCCATCAAGGAACACAAGTTGGATACAAAGAAGGAAGAGGAGAATCGGTAGAGAATTGTGGTTGAATGCTCATCTAGATGAATATGAGATCAAGGATGTTATGTTGAACTTGGGATATAATGTTAATATATTTCCAAAGAATACCTAGGAAGTGATGGGAAAACCCAAGATAGTTTATTCTTTGATACAATTATGGATGGTGAATCAATACTACATTTATTCGGCAGGGAGGCTGCAAAATGTTGAAGTGTATTTGGCTAGTGTCAAAATAGTTGTAGAATTTGAAGTCATTGAAATAATGGGGGGATAATATATGTACCCAACTCTTTTAGGCATTGACTAGGCCTGCGAGAACTATGCTATAATAGATCTAGAAAAAACTTATGACCTTTGAATTTGATGGCATGAAAGTGACTCATCCTCCAGACCTGTATCAAGGTCCACGGTATACTGACCCAGTAGATGAAAATATGGAACAGGATGTTCTACACCAACTATACACTATGACTACAGGAAACCAAGAAGATTACATCAATCCCACTGCATATGGATTTATAAGTTGGTGAAGCATTCAGTCTATGGATGAAGACTCTGAAGTTGCTTAGGAAAATTAGCAGTATGGAAGGTATGAAAAATTCTCTAGAGGTTGCACAACTATAAAGTCAGTAATATGGATTGGATATGAGATAGGTAATTACCCAACATACAATGGCACCTCATATCTACATAGTTTCGTTGTTGACATGGAGGAAAATCTTGTTGCATACCCGACAATTTTAGCACTTGATATAGCACTGAAGTCTTCCCCAGCCAAGTGGTGGGATACTCACAAGGAAACTCTTTCTTCTTGGGATGAGGTTAAGCTCACCATTCAATACCATTTCTTTCTTCTGTCACAGGTCAACCAGTCTAGTAAGGATCAGAAGCTAAAGATTCAGGTTGTAACTCTAGAACCATACGAGGGGGAATCTTATCCAAGGGAGCATATTGAATATTGCATCGGGGTATGGAAAGTTGCACAACTTCCTTCTCAATTCTGGGTACACCAAGTTTTCCATTCATTGGGAAACATTATGAAATCATGATATGTGCATGAGGAAACTAGAAGACAAATTGCTTGTTGGAAGGTGCTTAAGGGTTAGTTCTGCCAATATTTATATTTTTTGGTAAGTCTCCTGAAATCACCCTAGTACAACAACAAATCAAGAAAATGTTATTTACTGGTGAATATAAACCTAAATATCCTCCTATAGTATGATCTGAGCATGAACAGTTGCTTCACTGTATTTTTTACCATCCCCCACAAGAGTACCCATGGCTTGTAGCAAGGTTGTTAAGGACCCTGACAATTTCGAAGACCTAGAGGAACTTAGACACTTAACATTTAAGGAATTTGCAGGGACAAGAATAGTTAAATACACTATCTTCAATGATGTCAGTGGTTCATATACTAAACCTTTGAAGTTGCGGAACATAAACATAGGGAGTGAGGAGCATCCTAATATGGCATCCATAGGGGACTATTGGGATGAGCAAACTATGATAGAGATACAAGCTTTGTTGTGGGAGTATGAGGATGTATTTCTTAAGAGTTTCTCATAAGTAAAAGGGATTAAGGGAGATTTAGGAGAAATGAAGATAGATCTCAAGCTTGATGTTAATCTAGTTAAACACAGGTCATATCGCCTAAATCCTAAAGTCAAAGAAAAGGTTTAGAAAGATATCGATGAGATGCTTGCAACTGGATTAATCTTCCATGTGGATGAGGTTGATTGGATCAGTCTTATCTTAATACAGAGCGAGAAGGGTACTGGTGATATAAGAGTCTATGTGGATTACAGGAGTTTGAACTCAACTCGTGTACATGACCCTTTTCCTACTCCCTTTAGTGATGATGTTCTTGATCAAGTGGAAGTAAATGAATCCTATTCTTTTATAGATGGATTTTGAGGCTATCATCGGGTTAGAATTGTAGAAGAAGATAAGAGAAAAAATACCTTCACTACATAATGGGGTCCTTTTGCTTATAATGTTATTCCCTTTCAGCTGAAGAATGCCCCAATTGTTTTCTCTTGAATAGTTATTGTTGCTTTTCGAGAATTTATTCATAAGTTCCTTGAAGTATATATGGATGATTGAACTGTGTACATCCTATTGAAGGAGCACATATGTTTACTATGGTTGATGTTTGATCGTTGAATACAACTACAGATTTATTTAAACTTGAAGAAGTGCATCTTTTGTATACACTTTGGAAATGTGCTAGGACATAGTACGTAGATATGGAGTGTTAGTTGATCCTGCAAAGGTTGTTGTAATACTGAATATCCCTCCCCCTATGACTTCCAAACAGTTTTGTTCAATATTGGGTCATATTGGATATTATCACAAGTTTATCAGAAATTATGCAAGTAGAATTGCCCCGTTGGAAAAATTGTTAAAGAAATTTGAAGCCTTCAGTTGGAAGCTAGAGTGTGATCGAGCATTTGTTACCCTCAAAGAAAAATTGAGTACTTCCCTTATTATTGTATATCCAAATTGGCAAGTGGAATTTTATGTACACATCTATGCTTCTGGAATTTCTTTGGGTGCAATCTGTGTGTAACCTAGTCAAGGAAATTTTTATCATCCCATCTATTTTTCTAGTACAAATCTTTCTCAGGTCGAATGCAACTACACTACCACTGAAAGGGAAGGTTTGGAAATGGTTTATGCTTTGAAAAAGTTTAGACATTATTTTTTAGGAATCCATTTTAAATTCGTTATTGATCATTCCTCTCTGAAATATTTGGTAAATAATCTTGTGTTAGAAGGGAGAATTTGTAGGTGGATCTTGGTGTTCCAAGAATTTTCCTTTGAGGTCATTTTCAAGCCTAGAAAATTAAATGTTATTCCTTACCATCTCTTTCAATTAGAGTCAGGCGAGAGTGGCGGAGTTTTTGATGATCAACTCATTGATGCAGATCTATTTAGAATTGAATCTATCCCTAATTATCTTGCTGGCATTTCCTTGTTTCTCACTACTTGTATTGTTGGATTACTGAGAGGGGGGGTGAATTAGTAATAGAGCAATTCAATCATTTTTAACCACAATATGCAAGTGTTATATCAATCTATCATTATCATCCAATAGTTGCAGAGTAAATAAGCAATGAACAAATGAGCAATCATACACATAAACAGTACACCAGTGTTTTTACGTGGAAACCCAAAGCGGGAGAAATCCATGAAAAGATTTTTCTTATATGTCTTTAAGAATTACATTCATTGAAAGCACCAACTTCCCTTGTTTTCCAGCTGCAACTAGAAGGAGGCTCCAACCCCCAAGTTTCTCAAGCTACAACCTGAGGGAAGCTCCAACTCCCCAATTATCCGGCTACAACCAGAAGGAGACTATAACCCCCTGTGTTCTCTAGCTACAACCGGAAGGTGGCTAAAACCACATATCCTTGCCTCGTCCCACCTCCATGGTATATAAGTAGAACTATGGAACCATTGTCACACTATCACTGTGATATATATTGTTGTAAACATGTACGAATCAACCTGCACCAAACAACATGTACCAATAACCTGAACCATGCATCAACCTATACCTCAACCTGTAATCAACATGTACCATAAACAAGTGCATCAACCATGCACCAACCTGTAATCAACATGTACCATAAACAAGTGCATCAACCATGAACCAACCTGTACCAAACAACCTGTAATCAACATGTACCATAAACAAGTGCATCAACCATGCACCAACCTGTACCTCAACCTGTACCATCAATGAGTGCATCAACCATGCACCAAATATGTACCAATAATGCATCAAATACACATAAACTATGACTCATCAAGATGTACCAACATTATCAACTATACACCTCATGTATGTGTCAACTCATCAACTTCTTGTCTCAACCATGTACCCAACATGTACCCATCATGTACCTCAACCATATACCAAATACATATACCAATATAACCATCAAAATTTATCTAGCAATACATCACACTATCCATTACCAAATACCATAAACCATTACATCAAACCATGTGCCACAACCTCATGGTTATACAACCTCTATCTGTAAAATACCTCAACCAAAATCCCTCATCAATTTCATCATCCAAATCTGATTTGTAACTTTTTAAAAGACTTGTTTTATATGATCACATACCTGAAAACCTTCCTTAACTTTAACAATGAGAGACTATCATTTTATCAAACTTTACTTTAGTCTCAGATGACTAATTTTGGATTAGTCAAAAACTCTAACTTTCAATAATCATAACTATGTACCTGTAATGATTAAAGATCTGAAAAATGGTACACAATGTTCTTCAGTGTCTTTTATGTAATTCCTCCAGACTTCACTGCTTTGAACCTCTCAGAAAAGGAGTTATAGAAAAAATGGCATACCTTATTGAATTATGGCTTATTCTAGAGAGTGAACTTGTAGATCGTGCTCCACCCGGTATATTTGTTTTATGGATCTTAAAAATGTACACTTAATACTACAGACTATACTATAACCAATACATTTCATCTTACTTAATTTGGTTCTATTATGAATAAGTTATGATGTTTTTACCTGAAACACTTGTGTTAGACTAGTTTCAGGACTAGCCAAAAACCTTATTTTCCACGGCATGTAACTCCAAAAGTACAACGAACCACAAGATGAAATTTGTATCACAAATACTTGGATATGTTTCTTCAATGGCCTCCCAATTTCACAATCTAAATCATTATAGAAAAAAAAATTATTGCAAAAATGGTGAGATGACCTGTAAATAACATACCTTAGAAAGCATCATCAAAAGAATTTATCCTCCCTTGAATTTTGGCCTTCTTTACTTCACCTTCCCTTTCAAATTCAGCTTAGATATCTTTTGGTTACCTCAGTCACCTGTAGATATTCAATATGCTCAAGTGTGATTAAAATGAGAGAGCCTTGCCTGTTATTTATACTTTCATGTAGCTTCCTCAAGGGGTTACCTTTTAACCATCTTAACCCACTTTCCTTATTTTAGGGTTAACCTACTTCTAACCACTTATAACTTAGTAATTTCTCCATTAACTTTATTATTTAAATAATTTATTTTGTATTCACTTTGACTTATAGTACACTCATCACTTCACTTTATTATTTACCTTTTCAAATCTCTGAAACCACTTTGACTACTTTTACCTTTTGGGGCTTCTAGATGACTCGTGAGGATTCTCCAACTTCACATGGCCATAACTCTCTAACCATGAGGATTTATGTGACGTTCCACATAACACTAGAAATGGCATGACATGTACTATCCATCTAGAATATTCTTACCTGCAAATATATCAAAACTCATACCATTATCCATCAAACAAACTTGGTTCCATTACCAAAACCTTTCTCCAACTTCACATGGCCATAATTCTCTAACCGTCAGGAGTTATGTGGCATTCCACATACCATTGGAAATGGAATGATATGTACTATCCATATAGAATAGTCTTACCTTCAAATATATTAAAGCTCATACCATTATACATCAAACAAACTTGGGTCCATTACCCAAACCTTTGTGCTACCAGAATTTCTCCAAGGGTTGACATCAATCTACAATATCACTCTTCAATCGTTGACATAAATGAAAACCAAAATCCATACCAACTATCCATCAACCTAAGCCAATTGTCTGACAATATCCCCCTTTGGCATTGATGGCAACACTTAGTCATGAGAACATTCATGCTTATACTTTTCATCAATGTTTCTATCTCTCCCACTTTGACATGAATGGAAAAGGGTATCTCCCTTTAGGGCTGCTCCCCCTAACTGAACTCTGCTTGGGGTTGCTCCCTCTGTCTACATGCCTTTGATTTTTCTTTGTGTTTATAAGCCTTTGATTACTCTCTCTCCCTTCATATGAATAATATCTCCCCCTTTGACAAAGGGTATCACTCTGAAGTCATATCACTCATTCTTCCCTTGTGACATTCACTCCCCTTGGAAACATGACTTTATGCTCTCTCTCCAAGCATTTACCTTTGCATTTGATAAATCTCTTTGAGCTCTGACTTTTTTCTTTATGTCTGTGGATTCATCTTTCACTACAATTCCCGAAAGTACAATCTCTTGAACATGTTCCTTATTTACTTGTCCTTCTTTTCTTTCTATTATTTTCCAAACCTTTATGTATCTGACATCTTTCTTTTTCTCTATAGAATTTTCTTCATCTCATTTTATTTCCAATCTTGTGATCTCTGGGACCTGGTCTTTGTTCACTTGTTATTCATGTTTTGAACATCCATTGTCAACATACCAACCACGCTTCTTCTTCTTAGCTTATAGAGCGAGTGTGCATTCTTCATTGCTATATTGATTATGTTTTCTTATCCATGTTCTCTTCTAAGGCTCATGTCTATGACTATTGTTGTTTTGTTGTGGTTCTCTAGGAGGGACTATCATTCTACAGTATTTGTCCATGTGTCCAAAGTTATTTTACTTGTAGCATTCCACTTCAGTGCTCAATGATTCAAACCTGTTGTGGCTTCCTCTTTGTATTTCACTAGGCCTTATTGGATAACCATTTATGTTCCTGCTATTAGATTTGCAATTTACAGCTTTATTTCAAAAATTATTGCATGCATAACATAAACCCAAAAAGATAGTTTGATACCTGGGAGCTGAAGATCTTCTGAAAGGAGTTACTCTTATGAATCATTCTTCTTCCTAAGGCCTATTTGTTTATGTCGGTGATTGATTCTGAAATCTGAATCTTCTCGATGGAGGAGTGTCCCTGTAATCTTCATTGTAGGTCTTCTTATCCCCTTTGATTGTTTATGCATAACTTTTTCAATGTGTTTCTTGTTTTGTTGCCTTGGAGATTGATCCATTTTTTGTCTGATTCTATCCAAGTATGGACTTTTCATGATTAGGCCTTTGACTGTTGATAATATCATCCAAAACTTTTGAGTTGTTCTGCATATTTTTCTTTTGAAGATCCTTTCTCAATGTAACAATCTTTGCTTCCAAATTTCCAATGATCCTGTCTCTTTCTTCTAACTATTCTTTGAGTGCTTCTTCAATTATTTTATATTCTTCTATTTGAACCTTCAATTCTGTGATGATCTGCTCTAGTTCTTGAGTGTCTTCCTTCTTGTCCAGTTTTTCTTGTAGCTTATTGTTTTTCCTCTTTTCTCTTCTTATAACTTCTATGGAAGTCAACAATTCTTATATGTAGTCAACTTATGCCTCTTCATATTCTTCTTCGGTGTCTCTTTATCAGAGTCTTCTACTGCATGAATAGAACTTTTTTTGTCTCACTGTCACTGACTTCATCTTCATCTGATGAGGAGATGTCTTCTTTGGTGCATAAGCTTTTCTTGAAAACTTTCTTTGTGGTTCCTTTTCCTTTATATGTTTGTTTTCTATTTGAGTAATCTTAATCATTCCCCTTATTTTTCTTATGAGGATATTTGTTAGCAAAATGATCAATACCATCACAATTAAAACAAATCAATGGAAGCTTACCTTTATATATGTCGTTGGTTCCCTTGTTCAATATCTTGACAAAATTGGTCATTTCTTCATCATCTTCTAATATGTCATTGTTGTTGTTATGTTCTTTTTCTTTTTGTTTTCCCTTTTTCTTTGACCTTTTGGATGATTTGAAAGCTGCTTCTTTTATATCTAGATTTTCCTGTTCAATTCTCATTTCATATGTTGTGAATATTACATGTAGTTTGTCCATGCTTATTGAGTCTAGATATGCTCTTTCTTCTAGTGTTGATATCTTAGGATCAAATCTCATAGGAAGAGATCTTAGTACCTTTTGAACAATTACAAATTCTTTAATTTCTTTTCCCAATCCTATGATTGCATTTACTGTTTCATCGACTCGTCAGAATTAAGTTGAAATATTCTCATCTTCCTTCATCTTTAGTTGATCGAACTGACCTCTGTAAGTTTGAAGCTTTGCTTCTTTGACTTTTGAATCTCTTTCATAAATATTTTAAATTTTGTCCCAAATATCTTTAGTGGATTTACAATGCATAAATTTGGTGTATACCGATTCACCAAGACCATTTAGAAGTGCATTTATGGCTTTGGAATTATTTTGATAGAACTTTATTGCTCTTTCATTTGTTGGTGAAATTGTTGGTTCTTTGTATCTATCTACTATAGATTGCCAAATTTCAAATCCTTGTGCATGTATATATGTTTTCATCCTTCTGCTCCAGAATGCATACTTTTTTCCATCAAACTCTAGTATTCCATGTTTATACATGTTGTTTCTCTCCATGATCTACCTTTTAGTGGTTAAACTTATTCTTGAAGGAACTGGCTCTGACACCAATTGTTGGATTACTAAGAGGGGGGTGAATCAGTAATACAACAATTCAATCCTTTTTAACCACAATATGCAAGTGTTATATCATTGTAGCATTATCATCCAATAGTTGTATAGTAAATAAGAAATGAACAAATGAGCAATCATACACATACATAGTACACCAGTGTTTTACGTGGAAACCCAAAGTGGGAGAAAACCACGGAATTGTTTTTCTTATATGTCTTTAAGAATTACATTCATTGGAAACACCAACTTCCTTTGTTTTTTAGTTGCAACTGGAAGGAGGATCCAACCCCCTAATTTCTCAGGCTACAATCTGAGGGAAGCTCCAACTCCCCAATTCTTCGGCTACAACCCCCTATGTTCTCTGGCTACAACCGAAAGGTGGCTAC
The DNA here is from genome assembly GCA_009831015.1 of Picea engelmannii. Lineage (NCBI taxonomy): Eukaryota > Viridiplantae > Streptophyta > Pinopsida > Pinales > Pinaceae > Picea > Picea engelmannii. Next base: position 369,713 of record ML788774.1, read on the forward strand.
AACCACCTATTCTTTCCCCATCCAACTGCCCTAATGTATAAGTAGAATGATGGAACTGCTATCACACTATCACTGTGAGATATACTGTTGTAAAAATGTACCAATCAACATGTACCAAACAACCTGTACTAATAACTCGAACCATGCATCAACCATGTATCAACCTGCAATCCACATGTACCATAAACAAGTGCATCAACCATGCACCAACCTATACTTCAACATGTACCATCAACGAGTGCATCAACCATGCACCAAATATGTATCAATCATGCATCAAATACACATAAACTATGACTCATCAATATGTACCAACATCATCAACTATACACCTCATGTATGTGCCAACTCTTCAGCTACTTGTCTCAACCATGTACCCAAAATGTACCTCAACCATATACCAAATATATATACCAATATAACCATCAAAATTTCTCTATCAATACATCACACTATCCATAACCAAATACCATAGACCATTACATCAAACCATGTTCCACAACCTCACGGTTATACAAACTCTATCTGTAACATACCTCAACCAAAATCCCTCATCAATTTCATCATTCAAATGTGATTTGTAACTCTGTAAAAGACCTGGTGTATATGATCACATACCTGAAAATCTTCCTTAACTTTGACAACAAGAGACTAGCATTTTATCAAACTTTACTTTAGTCTCAGATGACTAATTTTTTATTAGTCAAAAACCCTAACTTGCAATAATCATAAATATGTACATGTAATGAATAAATATCTGAAAATGCTACACAATGTTCTTCAGTGTCTTTTCTACAATTCCTCCATACTTCACTACTTGGAACCTCCCAAAAAATAAGTTATAGCAAAAATGGCATACCTTGTTGAATTTTGGCTTATTCTAGAGAGCGTACCCCGCACGGAATATTTTTTTTATGGATCTGAAAATTGTACACGGAATACTACAGACTTTACTCTAACCAATACATTTAGTCTTACTGAATTTCGTTCTATTATGAAGAAGTTATGACATTTTTACCCGAAACACATGTTTTAGACTAGTTTCAGGACTAGCCACAAACCCTATTTTCCACGGCATGTAACTCCAAAAATACAACGACCCACAAGATGAAATTTGTATCACAGGTACTTGGATATGTTTCTTCAATTGCCTCCCAATTTCACGGTCTGAATCATTCTAGACAAAAAGTTATTGTGAAAATGGTGAGATGACCTATAAATAACATACCTTAGAAAGCATCATCAAAAGAATTTATCCTCCCTTGAATTTCGGTCATCTTTACTTCACCTTCCCTATGAAATTCAGCTTAGATATCCTTTGGTAACCTCAGTCCCCTGTAGAATTTTAATTTGCTCAAGTGTGATTAAAATGAGAGAGACTTGCCTCTTATTTATGCTTTCATGTAGCTTCCTCGAGGGATTACCTTTTAACCATCTTAACCCACTTTCCTTATTTTAGGGTTAACCTACTTTTAACCACTTGTAACTTAGTAATTTATGCATTAACTTTATTATTTAAATAATGTATTTTGTATTCACTTTGAATTATAGTACACTCATCACTTCACTTTATTATTTACCTTCTAAAATATCTTAAACCACTTTGACTACTTTGACCTTTTAGGGCTTCTAGATGACTTATGAGGGTTCTCCAACTTCACATGGCCATAACTCTCTAACCGTGAGGAGTTATGTGACATTCCACATACCACTGGAAATGGAATGACATGTACTATCCATATAGAATATTCGTACCTGAAAATATATCAAAACTCATACCATTCTCCATCAAACAAACTTGGGTCCATTACCAAAACCTTTCCCCAACTTCACATGGCCATAACTCTCTAACCATGAGGAGTTATGCGACATTCCACATACCACCAGAAATGGAATGATATGTATTATCCATATAGAATAGTCTTACCTTCAAATATATTAAAACTCATACCATTATACATAAAACAAACTTGGGTCCATTACCCAAACCTTTGTGCTACCAAAATTCGCTATTGGACTTTCTCCAAGGGTTGACATCAATCACTAAGGGTTGACATCAATCTACAATGTCACTCTCCAATCATTGAAATCAATGAAAACCAACAATCCATACCAACTTTCCATCAACCTAATCCAATTGTCTGACATGTATTGTACTTGATGGATATTTTGCAAGTCAAAAGAGACCCCTAGTAGTTTGTGCAGCAGACTATCAACTTATTGCAGGCCGGCTGTACAATTTGGGGTTGTATAGCATCCTTAGAAGGTGTGTGCTTGACCATAAAATATTGGATATATTGTGGGAATGTCACAGTGGAGTTTAAGGAGGACACGTTGGAGGAAAAGAAACTACACAGAATATCCTTCAAGCAAGATTATGGTGGCCTACTGTCTTCAAAGATTCCAAGGATTACGCTAGGGCATGTGATGTTTGTCAGGCGGTCGGTAAACCGTTGCACAAAGATGAGTTTCCCTTACATATTATTTTGGATCTACAAGCCTTTGAAAAATGGGAAATTGACTTCATAGGACCGATCAATCCACCAACCAAACACTTGAAAGAAAGGTATATCATCACTACTACCGACTATCTCACCCATTAGGTTGAAGCAGAACCAGTTTAGGATTGCTCTATGAATACAAAGACCAGGTTTTCTTTTAAGAACATCATCACTCAATTTGCATGCCCTCAGATTTTGACCAGTGATCAGGGTGCCCATTTCATCAGCGAGGCAGTAGCCACTCTCATTCATGAGTTCTTAATTCAAAATCACAAAAGTATCCCATATCATCCACAAGCAAATGGTACATTCGAAGCAATTAACAATATTTTGGAGAGAGGGTTAACCAAGTTATGTTGTGCAAATAGAGATTATTAGGATGAAAGAGTTATTATCGTATTATGGGCTTATTGGACTACTACAAACAAACTACATAAGTATACTCCTTTCCAATTGGTTTATGGAAAACAAGTAGTTGTTCCGGTCGAGTTCATCACTCCAAAATTATATATTGCACAAGCCACTCATATGAAAAATGACAAATCAGTCATGGAATGGGTCGCAAAGTTGTTGGCATTGGATGAAGCTCAATTCTTAGCATATTTTAATCAAACAGTGGAGGAGGATCGACAGAAATCTTGGAATGACAGGCACATTAAGACCAAGATGTTTGCACAGGGTGATCAAGTTTTGTTATATGACAACAAGTACCAAAAGCATCTGGGGAAGTTACAAATGCATTGGCTATGACCTTTTATAGTTGGGGAAATCTGTGAGTATGGAGCTATCAAACTCGAGCAACTTGATGGAATTCTTTGTCCAGGATGGGTGAATGGTGCATGCCTGAAGCCCTATGTTTCTTCTCATTAATTTAATATTTACATCACCCCTGTCACAGAGAGTGCACGAAGTAGGTAGGTTTTCATTTTTTTTTGTTGCTTTCATTCCTATAAATAAAATAGTGACATGTTTCACTATCATTCATCCATGTGTCTAAGCTATCAATATCATCTCGTCCAGCCCATATCACACCTTTGTGGTCGAGGAGGTCTGTGTCAAATCTTTTGGGTATTTAGTAGTTGTCAAATTCATGATTTGTCCCACATCATTGTCGCCTTGTTAGTTAAATGTCGTTGGTACCTTTTGGGTTGTCATCTCATCATCAATGGTCTGAGTTATTCAAATCCCAACAATTGTCAATACCTTTCTGATTAATTGTTGGTATGATAATTACTTTTCCATTCACCTCGATGTCCCAATACCAAGATATCACTTATGCTCTTTATTTCCAAAATCACCTCTTAGATTTTTCCGCATTCAATGGTCTGTTACGAGGAAAATATATATATGGCTAGGGTGAACCACAACAGACAAAAGTAAGAAAGAGGCCTACCTCATCCAAAAGTTCGATGATGTTCATCGTTGAGCACTTTGACCCAAATCTTTATACCTGCAACAAGTTCTCAACAAACAAGCAAAGTAAGCATATAGTGATGATATAACAGGTTAGCACATTAGATAGCATAATCCATCAATATACAAAACAAACATGCCCATGGATAATAACACATATATTTGCAAGATATCAATTGGATGGGAAAGGAGTATTCCTATTAATAAATGATCAGCATAAGTGAAACATTACAGACTTCTGTGTCGGCACAGTTCGGAACCAAGAAACCAAGTTCCTTCCAATTGGGCCTCCACCAAAGGCAAACTCATATAAGGGAGACAAAGAGGTTCTCCATCAATAAGGGAAGAGATTGGGGGTTGAACACTGTGTTCAAACTTAAAGGAGAAAGGGATGCAGACTCAATAATGAAGTAATAATTTCTCTAGAGTAACTTTTCTCTCAAAGTTGAATTCTCTCTCCTTTTCCATAGCTCGGAATTGGATTTTTTATATCCTTCAAAATGCAACTGAAGGTCCGAGTCAGAACGATTCCAATATATGGAAGACCAAGGATCAGATATCTCCTGTCGTGACATGGAAACCCGACATTTAATTTTGTTTTTCTGGCACAAATCCTTATGTATGAGAGATGTCGTGGAGTAGTCAGCGTATACGCTTGTTGTATAGCTTTCAAGGTGTGTACAAGTGGAAAAATATTTATTTTTCTCTCTGGATTCATCAATCATGGAAAGTAATTCTGCATAGGGAAATGGAATAAGGCCTTCTCTACGAGATTTCATAGGGTGAGGAAAATATTTCTCGCCCCCTAATGTGTGAGGTCAGAGGAGTATTTGCAATGGTCGAAATACATTATAAATAACCCAGAAGTGGAGTGGTAAAGGACCAGTTGGAGGAACTCAATTGCTCATTATATTCTACACTGACTTTGCATACATGGCTACCAAGAATACACTGCAGATCCATGTGAAAAAATATACCAAAGAAGTGTTTGTGGCCATGAATAGGCAAATACAAATGCAATTACATGTCGATAGTTGTCATATTCACGAACAAGGCCCAGTAAAACCAGTCTCAAAATCAATCTGAAGATATTTGTATACCATGGCGTTCAATATGATCTCAGATGATCACTAAAGTCATATAGGTATTGGTCTAATGAAAAGGAAGCAATAGCTTAGGAAAGTTGCAGCCATATAGTGATGTATTCAAGTCTTCTACATAATCTACCAAAGGTCCAAGTCTACATCATGTGAATAAAGGAGTTGAGGTCGAACACAATGAGACATTGTTTGATTACTGGTCATTGATGTATACCATTAACAAACACAAGACAACCTACCGATAATGAAAATAGGTATCAAGGCACCGAGTACATTCTTACAAGTGTGAATAGATGAGTCGGTGTTGAACACCTGAAGAATCCATTGATCAGGAGACATTAATGTATTCCCAATTGTCGATGGCAAGAGAGCCTGCCACTGATGAATGCAAGCCTCAAGATACTCATAAGACTCTAGTCCTCATTTCCAAAATAAATGGGCTGATGTTGATTGAAAGAGACCCGTTGAAAGGAGAGAATTAAGGCATCTCTCATCAGTCAACACGAGATACAAAGAAGGAGCTTCATGATTTGGTGGAAATCGGATGAAGAACAAGTTCATGAACCAATGACTCGATGTGTCTTTCGTGTGTGCCAAGTGCAAGCGGTACACGAAAAAGACCCTCTGAATAGCAGCCAATTATGAAAATTGTTGACAAAGGCGAGGAAACCACCAATAAGGCTAATGGAATCCAATACACTACACAAATCCCAATGTGTGAATAGATGTATTGTTGTCGAACACAATGGAAACCACCCAGTCAACGACCAATGATGAAATGTCGATTGTTGGGTTCAAGGTGACCTACAAATGATGAAAGTAGGGCCAGGATGCATGATAGGACTAAAGTATCATGTGATTATGAGACAAATTGAGGGCATGACCGACATGCAAAGTGAAGAGTTCTGAGGAATGGCCGACACAGGTTGATAGACTTCCTTTGAACAAGAGAATGAGGCATCTGGTATACTCTGGAAGCATAGAATCAATGATGTAACCATGAGATGCAGTAGGTATCTATAATGTTCTCTATAGGGACTAGAAGAGTAACCAAACGATAGACAAGACTATGCAATGAGATCAGCTTCCTAAGGCCATGCTAAACCCAAAATTATGGTGACAAATGGACTCAATAAATTTGTGCTCTGTTCAAAGGCGACACGACTGCTACCAAATATAATATAGTTATCCCTTCCCGCCCGTCTTTTTTTGTTTTTTCATAACAAACAAATGCTATGATACAGAAGAGGAAATGAGTGTCACAAGTAAGCAAAACTAGTTCCAGCATTGGAACATACCTATGCTCAATGTAGGGAAGTGCATACAGAAGATGGACACTCGGGGAATGTTCCCTCCTAGGTATAGGGTGTCAAATTGTGAAGGATATAAACAAGACTCTGCTTGGTTGAGGATGAAAAACTACTAAGGCAGACGATTTATAATGCAAAGCTAGAACCGACTATAGGCTCAATACTACAAGCAGGCGAATAAGATGCAATCACAACTTAACGCCAAAAAATGTCCTTTTTTATGTCTTTTATTCTACTTGGTGTGAAAAAGGGGTAAAGTTGTGCCAAGTAGACATCTTTTCAAATCTAATTTACGAGTGTGAAAATGACTAGTTCACTCAGCGATCTTTTCTATTTTTGGTAACGAGTCGGAAAAGAGCTTAACTAAGACTCACGATCTTTCAAATCCAATTTAACGAGTGTGAAAGGGACAAATCACTCGGCAATATTTTCATTTTTTAAATGAGTCGAAAAAGAGCTTAACTAAGACTCGTGGACGTTGTTCTAATTAGTGTGTAAGGGGGGAGGCCAAGGCTCCCATATCGGCCTTCTATGGAATGTAAGTATCTTACGAATAGCTAACATAAGCTTGGGGAAACCCAAAGCTCTCCAAGTCGAGGAGGATAAAGCACTAATTGAGGATATAGTTTCTGTGATGGACTGGACAATGTCTCTTAATGGAAAAGACATAGGTGGGGGGATTGGATACCCCATGGGACTATCCCAGTCAAAAGTGATCTCTTCAAAACCAGGAGGGAGAGGACTTGGTGAAATAAAGAATCTCTCTCATTCAGAAGGTGCAGGATCAGGAATGTTAACGATATGATCGAAGGATGCATCGCTCTCCACAGGGAGAGTAGGATTGACTAGAGATTTCACTGGTATGACCACTTCTTCAATTCTAGGTTGAAGAGGATGCAGGGTAACAGGGATAAGGGATACATGACCCTCAAGAACGGGGTTATGATCAAGAGAGGATTGAAATGACGTTATTGTCGTGTCAATCGGAGGAACAAGGTGTTGGGAAACCACAGTCGCCTCAGACTCCGAAGGGCCCTTAGGAGAGCCCCACGCTTCTAGTATCCTAGCTATGGTTGGACATAAACGAGTAATATGACTTCCTTCACAAGTCCTGCAAAGGAATTTAGGCTTATGTCTTAGGTGTTTGGGTTTCTCAATGCCCCCAGTGTCGTTCAAGACGGTCAGTAGCATACTATCAACATAATCAGCAAAGGTGGGGGAGTCATATCCTACATGGTACTCAGAGATCGGAGATGTGGAATTTATATAACTTGTGGCAACTAAAGTGGTGCCCCCAGCATGACTAGCAGCGGTCGGGTACGGGTTGTCGACATAACTTGTAGAAGTTTTTGACCCATATCCAACATGACTGGCAGAGGTTGGTGATGGAGCTCCAATATCACTGACAGTGACTGGACTAGTGGTGGATTGTAGCATTTTATGCCAAGGTTTGAGGAAAGATTGACTTTGAAACATAATTGCAGGCCAGGAAGGATCTTGGTTTACCCCCTGTCTCTGTCCGGAAAGGTAGTATCCTCCGTTTAATTGATTCAGAGAAGTCTAAATGGGCATCATCACCGAAGTATGTGAAAATACTGAAGCATGATAAGGATTATTCGAGTGAGGATATATGTTGCCCCCTTGTGAAGGGGACTCGTGAAGTGGTTAGCCCGAACTGTAAAACTGATTCTCCCCATATGAAACACCTGGGGATACATGAGGACTCGTCATGGAAAAAGTGTTCAAAGGAACTGACATGGTGAACAGAGGATACATGGATGGAGTGTAGTATGTATGATAAGCACTCGTCTGAGTGTTGGCTCCTGAAATAGCATAACTAGGATTGGATCTGTAAGAGGGGAAGTTCCAACCTCCCGTCGTGAAACTGGGTTGAGGGACAAGGCTCATATAAAATGAAGACGTGGGCATTGGGGCTATGGTGCCCCTGGATCCAATGTTAGGATTCATATAACTGGACTAGGGAGAGGATTGCAAAGGCGAAGGCATATCAACAAGAGAATGACTAGGGACCCAAGGTGCAGACTAAGTACTAAAGTTCTGCATACTATTATAAGAAACATGAGGATTCATCCCCATGAACTGAGTGGGAATCATGGGGTAAGTAGCAGCAAACGAGAGATCCAGAAGGACTCCACTATCCATAATGAGGACTCAGTAAAGACTCATAAGGCCAACTAGTAAGCAAAGAGCACACCAAAAGTCAAACGGTCAATATGCATGCAAAAGGGATAAAGTGGTTGAGTGGCCTCCCTCCCTAAAGAAGGTATGTCTCATCCAAGAGGGACTTGAGACTCCCTGCTAAAGATAAGAGGTAACAGAATCAATTATAGGGTCCCTCGTGGGATTAACAACCAATAGATCAGATCCCCCCAGAGAGGTAATCCTCCATAAAGGTTGTGTGTTGTCTGACCCCTATCTGACCTAGGGTACTAGCAGAATAAGCCCTGCAAGTAACCTATGAGATACCTAAGTCAAGCAACTAATAAACCACTATATAACTGATGCACAGGCGAGCAGTCGTAACTCTGGATCACCGTATAGGTAGGGTAGCAAAGCTCGAAACCTTGAAAGCATTGCCTCTCATGGAGGTATGGGCACTAGAAAGATCCCCAAATACGAATAAATCCACAAAAATATCTCTGACGCTAGATGAGTATCTAGGGGATATCCATTCAACTAACTTCGCACAACCTTGTGATTAACTCCGGTGTGAGCGGAGCTTCCTGGTCTTACCAATTATACAATGGACTTCTTAACTCCCTTTCTCAGACACATATGTTGATTTAATTTCCTTGGAGAGGTTTACTCACAAAATCCTATTCCAAGGCACTAAATCCTAAGCTAGTTTGTGCACCCTAGAAAATAAAATCGTTACTAATAAATTTTAAATTATAGCGTTGATTTGATGGCCGTGATTACTCAAAAATGTATATGGTGATGAAACCAATGGTGTTATGACTCTGCAAGAAAGTAAATATGAAAATAATGCAAAGTCTAACTTTAACTTTTGATGAATGATATGCTTCTAAAAGCGATGCAATTTTCAAATTCAACTTTGTGATTCAAAAGAAAAAATGCAATCTTTCACTATATGCACTAAGCTAATGATAAAAACTCAAAAGACAAAAAATTTCAAGCAATGCCAAAAATGCCTATTTTTTTGTATTTTCAATATATCAAAACTGAAAATGCATGGACTAAAATTAAGTAACTTGATACATAGACCTACCGTGTATAAAAAAATAGATAACTCAAGTAGGATATCAAGCAATAAAGCAACCAGCCCAATGTACAAGGACAATAAAAATGAAAAGATGAAGAGAAAAACTTTGCCCAAAAATTCAACCAAAAGAGGGTTTCCTGTCATCGCGCAGGTACTCAACAGGCACTACAAAGACCTAAGAAGGCTTAGCAAGCATCAAATCCCACCCAGTAAACACCAAACCAAGAAAACAGGCAAGGAAAAAGGTGTACGCGACTGTTTGAGAAAACAGAGCGTATATATGCAGCTTGCAGTGAGACAGTCTACGTGTATACGTGATTGTCAAGCAAAAAGGCACATATATGATTTGAAACAAGGCCAGGCAAGGGAGAAAGGTTGAAAACTCAGACCCAGACTGAACAGGAGTTGTTAAGCAATGATACGACAAGAACCACAATAGAAACAAGAGAAATCTAAGGAGAAAAGTACTTCAAACCCTAAGAAAGAAGATTCTCCCCAGTGGAGTCGCCATTTCTGTTACGAGGAAAATCTCTCTATGGCTAGGGTGAACCACAACAGACAGGTGTGACTACCAAAATAAAATCAATTCCAACATATTCTATATAGACCAATGTTCTAGAGGAGTAAGAAAGAGGCCTACATTGTCCAAACGTTCGATGATGTCCACAGTTGAGCACTTTGACCCAAAGATTTATACCTGCAACAAGTTCTCAACAAACAAGCAAAGCAAGCATATAGTGATGATATAACAGGTTAGCACATTAGATAGCATAATCCATCAATATACAAAACAAACATACCCATGGATCATAACACATATATTTGCAAGATATCAATTGGACGAGAAAGGAGTATTTCTATTAATAAATGATCAGCAAAAGTGAAACATTACAGACTTACGTGTCAGCACGGTTTGGAACCAAGAAATGGATTTCCTTCCAACTGGGCCTCCACCACTTCAATCCTCCACCAAAGGCAAGCTCATATAAGGGAGACAAAGATGTTCTCCATCAATAAGGGAAGAGCTTGGGGGTTGAACATTGTGTTCAAACTTAAAGGACAAAGGGATGCAGACTCAATAATGAAGTAATAATTTCTCCAGAGTAACTTTTCTCTCAAAGTTGAATTCTCTCTCATTTTCCATAGCTCAAAATTGCCTTCCTTATAGCCTTCAAAATGCAACTGAAGGGTCGAGTTGGAATGTTTCCAGTATATGGAAGGCCAAGGATCAGAGATCTCATGTTGTGACATGGAAACCCGACATTTAATTTTGTTTTTTTGGCACAAATCCCGATGTACACAGGTTGTAGTGGAGTAGCCAGCGTATATGCTTGTTGTATAGCTTTCAAGGTGCGTACAAGTGGAAAAATATTTTTTTTGTCTCTGGATTCATCAATCAGGGAAAGTAACTCTACATAGGGAAATGGAATAAGGCCTTCTCTGCGAGATTGCATAGGGTGAGGCAAATATTTCTCTAACATGGTCATCTCTGACGTTAATGTTGAATTACCTCCGTGTTGTATCTCTTAATGACTGTTAGTCATGTCACCTCCCTAATGTTGCCTATAAACTCGTATTTTCCCAACTGCTCAATGTTATCATTTTTTACTCAAGTTATTTCCATTCCCAGTCTTGTAGCCCCTCGAGCATTCTATGAGCCCACACTTGCACCTCTATTTACCAGTTTTATTTGTTTACCAAAGTAGTTATTGAAGGATGGTTCTCATTTCCAGCCGAGGAACCCTTCCAAAATTCATTGTTTTAGAGGAATTTATTAACCCACGGGTCAAGGTTTTGGGTGATCTCCACAGAAAAGTCGAGCAAACTTAATTGCTAGACATTGACCTCGCAAATGCATCAGAGTACCCTCTGATGCCTATCCATACATGTGTGGATTACTCGGCCTTATCAACTGAAAAATTTCAGTGGGAGTGGAATCCTTCACATCTACCTCTTCAGGACTCCACGTTGATGAGCTTGTTTGACATACATGTCTTTGGCACTACAGGAGAAGTTTCTCGGTGCACGAAATTCCTCATTAGTCGAGTGAAAAATGGAACCTTGTGGTTGGACCAGACATATCCCATCCATGTGGAGGACATTCACCAGCTCAATAGGTTGTCCATGGAGGGTCAATATGTCATGCAAGGATTCTAGGGCTCAGGGAAGCATGGCCGCAAAAAGGGTGAGATTAGCCTCTACAACAAGTATGGAACCAAGCAAGGAGGTTGTGGAGCACACATTGGGCCCATCAACAATGAGAATATTATTTGTGCCTGCTATTTAATTGTCGAGAAGGTCATGAAGAACTCCACGTGTGCTGAGTGCACACTCGACGCCATAACAATGGCTGAGTTCAGTAAAAATGGTGCACCAATGAATTGGTGTAATTACCTTCTCACGGAAATGTTGCAAGCCTATGTCGGTGTCCCTAACTGGGCCACGTATTTCATATATGGCTACTTGTTGGTCACATTTGCAATGTGGAAGTGAAAACCGCCTTAGGGTCGACACCTTTCCCATACTCCAAACAGTCGTATTGTCGAGCTCTTCTACGCCTAGCACATTCACACTGCTAATGCCCATATGATAGCCCACAATGTTTCCTTTTTGTAGTGGAACAATGACCTTGTTACAGCTACACAGCGCCCAAGGATCTCACAAGAGTTGCTCAAATGACACACCCATACATCTAATTCATCATGAACTGAGACTTTAATTTTGTGAGGCATTTAGGTGCGGCTCCATCAATATTTGGTACTACTCCTTTGCATTTTTATCTGGATGAGGCAATTCTAGACAAGGAGGTCATTGCATGTCATGGGGTCACCAAAGAACAGAATAGATTGGGTGTCTCATATACGATGCCCGTGATATCACAACGGTTGACTCTAGAACAGACCAGGGGTGTAGGCCCATGCACGATCACATCAAAGAGACAGTGGACGCCCCCAGAGTTAGATGATGAACTAGAGGAAGAAGGAGAAGAGGAGACAATACCCAAGTCAGTTCCACTCTCATTCCCTCAATTCGAGATGATGCCATTATTTCTGGTAAGTAGCTCTGTGAATTCTTTGCTACTTCTTTTCCTCATAAGAAACTACACTCTGTTTCTTCATCCACCTCCACCAATGACACCATTTTCACTTATGCTACTCCCATTTTTTCTCTTCTTCCACCAAATCGCACCACCACCCCCATTACCTCTTTAATTCCCATCATCACTATTATCAATGACCCATCCCACTTCCATCATAGAGGAGATGACCCGTCAACTTCCTATTTTAGTCACAGATTCCCCATCCTCCACTCCATCGTCCCCTCACCACACTCATATTGACACTACTAAACCCGTATCTACTTCCCCTTTCATGACGATTGCAGAACCATAGTCCCCATTCCATCCACCTTCCCCAACAGTTCGCAGGTCCATGTTCCACTTGACACTCTACCTGATAAAAACCCCAATCCTAAACCAGATAAGGTACCTGAGATGTAGGAGATGATGCATCCAAATCCTCACATTGACATGATGGAAACCCAGGAGGACACTCACTTTGCTCACAGTACGATCTTGGTGAAATAGCAGATCGTGCCACTACTACAGGATCCACAATAGTGTTGTGCCATATTGGAATTGTGCTTGGAGCACATAGATGTGATTGGGGTGTTCCCTCAAGAGGTTCAAGACAAGATTACACACGGCTTCTAAGTCACTTTGTCTAGCCTCGATGGCACTAGCACCCCAGTTTGTATGAACGATCTGTTTCCAGTGGACAGTCGCTAGAATCACAATTTCTTGTAAATGCACCTCTCACCAGTCGTGAGCTTGCGACGTGGTATACACCGCATCTCATGACTCTTGTGTGAGAATCCATAGATCATCTTGAGCAAAGACTTCTCACTGCAGAACAGACAAATGAATATCTTACCCAACAGACACAACAATTGTTCCAAGCCATAGTTGTGGCCAATTCAGCCAGGGATCATGAGCATGGGTTGCGAACAAGGGTCGAGTCCAATATTGCAGTCGTTTCTGACAAGTTTCTCTAAGTCTGGCCCACCTTCAGACAAGTTTCTCCCGTGCTCCTTGAGGACATCACCCCAGTTGCACCTTCGAAACAACTTGAGCTCATTGTTGATGTCTGGTCACAATTAGTTGTGAGGAATTACATCCTTCAACAAGATATTGCTGCAATCAAGTTGAAGGAAAAGGAGCAACCCTAGGAGATGATGCAGAAGGTCACCCAAGAAGTCGAAGAGGGAAATCACATATGGTCCTCTCTTAATGCCCATGCAGATGAATGCATCCAACTCTTTGGCATGTTCAATGATTGGGTTGGCTTTTTGGAATGATGAATTAAGACAATAAACGAGTTGTGTGCACAAATCAACCAGGTGAACGTAGAATCCCAAGCCATCACTAACCCGATTGAATAGGAAAAAAAAATTGCAGAGATCCAATTTGTGGATGAAATATTGGATTCTCTCGATGAGACTACTCTGGCATCCAAGAAAGAGCTTAGAGAATTTCGCCCATAGGTGCAAGATGAGTATGTCCAGATGCAATGGATCGATTTAGTTGTAGACATTGAATGGACTACACTACTGGCTACAAATCCTAAGGAGCCTAATGTGACAGTAGCATAGGAGTTTGTTGCGGGAGCCTCAATTTTACTAAGAAAACAACAAGATCATGTGGAGCACTATGATATCTTCCGCCAGCGGGCCCTCAAAATTGTACTGGAGTTGGGCCCTCCATTTCCATAAGACCATGGGGAGAGAGTGGAAGGTTGACTCATGACGAGTCAATGGTTGTGGTCATGGCCTGTTGGGCCCTCCAGTTTTTAGAAATGTTTATTTTTAGGAAATGCCAAAGTTTTGAAGAAAGCGTTGCATGACCAATTGGAAAAGGGACAGTAGCAGAAATCAAATGGAAGAGTGGAAATTTAATTGAAAGGTAACAGCATAAGAGATAGAAAAAATAGCCATGCACCAGTTGGACAAGTAGTTAGAAAAGCAGCAAAAGCACTGGATGTCAGCGGTAAAAAGGCCAAAAAAATAGTGGAACAAGAATTCCAAGAAGCAACCAGGAGAAAGATATAAAGAGGAAAGCAATGCTACGAGGTACGAGGTTGGTTGGCTAATTGGTTCAAAGGAAAGAGTTCCATAGTTGATGAATGAGCACGCGGGAGAGATACTCTGGGATTCTTATTATTCGGGCAGGGATCAATTTATTACTATCATGATATTATTGTAATGGGTTTTGTGAATGTTACTATGCTTGCACAGTAGGGTAGATTTTGTAATGGGTATTTGGGAATAGATTTCATTGCATAAGTTATTGTATGAGAGATGTACTCACTGTATGAAAAAATTGATACATTGATAATATAATGGATTGTTTGGGCCCTAAAATTTTGTTATCCTTTGTATGAATCTATGGTTTCTATGCTGCGAAATTACTTCGATCACGTGTATTTAGAGTTTAGTCACTATCTATGAATGTCTTTGCATATTGATGTATGAACATGAACGTGGTAATGTCAAATCTGATGATGTGTTCTCCTTGACTCACTTCACCACATGTGTCTCGGCCACGTTTTGGGTGAGACCTTCTTCCCGTGCGGAAGGTTGAATATGCCAGTGCTCCTCGACTACAGCAGTATCTTTTGTTGGTAACCTTCGAGAACCACGGTCTCAATTTTGCACCAACAGATAAGCAAGGTGGTTACCAAGGTATTTTTTAGGGGGGAAATTTCAGTAATCGACTACTTTTTTACCATTTTCTGGAAGAAAAAAAAATCGTGAATTGGTTTAAAATTCACCTATTTTTTACATAAATATGATTAAATTGATAATATTCACAATTATTTTACGTTTAGGGGCGCTAGACCTCATCAGTGGAAAGACAATGTTGTAGGTTCTGTGTGTCACTGAAAAGGGCCTAAGAAAAACATCTCAAGTTACAATTGTTGTAGCCACCCAGTGCAGGTACCCTTTCGGGTCCCCTTTTTGAATAATACATTAAAGAACTCAAAATGCCCCTTGATTACATCTTAAGATATGGGGCCTAATATATAGCATTGTCTTAGTCCCTGTATCTTAATATGTAAGCAAGGGGCATTCTAAGTTTTGCAATGTATTATTCAAAAAGGAGACCTGAAAGGGTACCAGCACTGGGTGGCTACAAAAGTCATAACTTAAGATATTTTTCTTAGGCCCTTTATATTGACACACAGAACGTATAGCACTGTCTGGCAACTCATGAGGGGTAGTGCCCTAAAATAGGCGTGAGTTCTGCGATGTATTATTCAAAAAGGGGACCCGAAAGGGTACCTAGATTGGGTGGCTACAACAGTCGTAACTTAAGATGTTTTTCTTAGGCCCTTTACAGTGACACACAGAATGTACATCATTTTTTGTCCACTAATGAGGGGTAGCGCCCCAAGACAGGCGTGATTTCTGCAATTTATTATTCAAAAAGGGGACCCGAAAGGGTACCTGCATTGGGTGGCTACAATAGCCATAACTTAAGATGTTTTTCTTAGGCCCTTTGTAGCGACACGCAGAACATACAGCATTGCCTGAACACTGATGAAGGGTAGTGCCCCAAAATAGGCATGAGTTTTGTGATGTATTATTCAAAAAGGGGACCTGAAAGGGTACCTGCACTGGGTGGCTACAACAGTTGTAACTTAAGATATTTTTCTTAGGCCCTTTGCAATGACACATAGAACGTACAGCAGTGTCTGGCCACTGATGAGAAGGGTCATAGAAGGGTCACAGAAAGACGAATAAAAACATCAGAAAATGGTGTGATTTCCACAAAAGCCTCTGGCACAACACCGATGAATGTCGCTCAAAACAATCATTGGTGGTCGAGATCAAAGACAAGGAGTCGAACCATGATTCGAAATCTGATTATGAAAATACTAGTAAAAAACAAATCATCGACGTAGACCCCACTGTTATTGTCGCGACCACAACAATTCAACCAAAAGAACCAATAGATCCTGAAGAGGGGAAGCACCTTTTTCATTCACAGATGTGGGTGAAGGGGACCCCGCTGCATTTTATAGTTGATAGCAGAAGCCAGAAGAACCTCATCTCAACAGAGGTCGTCAAATAGTTGGGATTGTCGACAACACCACACCCGTAGCCATACAACATCAAGTGGCTTCGCCAGGGATGAGATCTTTGTGTCAGCCAACAGTGTTGATTTTCATACGACATCCATCCCTTCAAGGATGAGGTATTATGTGATGTTTCCCCACTAGATGTCTGTGATGTTCTTTTGGGCCAGCCATATATGTGGAGACGCCATGATGTTTATCAGTCTCGACCCTGCAGTGTCATTATTTCTTTGGGGGGTCATCTCTACAGAATACCAGAGGTAGTTCCAACTATTTTTCCACCTAAACAGTGACGCATGGTAGTATCTCATACTGCAAAATTTAGCTTATTCACAATCTGTTCAAAAGGGGAACATAAGAACATAGCAACCACTACAGCCTCGCCCCAAGCACCTTCTATCCAATAGAGGCAGGTCGACAAGGTTGCAAAAAAGCACAAAGATTCCTTATGCACATCGTCCTCTCATGTAGCTCGACTTGTTGAATAGCCTCAGCCTCAACAGGTTCGTGACAAACTTCCACAAACTGAGCAGCGCGATGTCTCCAGCAAGGCAAGTAGCTCACCAAGATTCAGATTCAGCAAATGCTTTTTCCTCTCCCCCAGGCACTCAACGCAATGGAGACCATTGCTTCCTAAGGAGGGAGGATTGATCCAGGTGGCTATTGATAGCCACCCACCTTTTCCAACTGGCTCAAAACATTTTTCTGGCAATTTTGGTAATTTACTATTTTTTGCCTCGCCTCCAAGGTATTCAGCACCCTTGAGGTCTTCTCCTGAGTTGATGATTTCAGCTTCTGTGTCGTAGCACGTCTTTGTCTGACTCTGTAGAGTTTAGAAATGCATCCTCTGTGCATGGCTCTGAGAACCCGCAGCGTTCTGTCACACCCTCCTGGTGTGAAGCCTCAAAGACCTTCAACCCTGAAATCAAACACACTCCTGCAAATGCCTAACATACATCTACGGCATATATATGGAACACACACAGACATTCACATAACACAGAATCAATGTAGGAAAAACTACTCTGTTATATTAACAATGGAAAATGCCTGTAATTACAATGGTGTTCCTGAGCTCTCTCTGACTCTTTTCTTCTCAATCCTCACTAACTCTCTTATCTACTATCTAACTCCCAAAATGAGATCTCAAAATCTCTTTTACCTGAGGGGCTCATCAAGAGCTTCCCTCCAGGTCTACCTACTCTATTCAATTACATTGAATGGGCTGTCTAGTCCAGAATCGGATCTAGATCTCAGCCGATCTAGCATTAAAGTCAATCTACCTAATGCCTGCTCAAAGGCACGGCTTCCATGGCTCATCAGCCTAGACATTAAATTACATTCGATTCAAATTTAGATGAGGTTGCACCTCTCTTTTAGCGTGCGATTTGAATTCGCTGGCGTGGCTGGTTGGCTGGTTGGCTGACGTGGAGAGATGCTCCTGTATCAAACTCCTCAGCTACAAAATCATGAGCTCCTGCTCATGCGCTTCCCCTCTAAGAGGTTGGAAATCCTCCTGCATCCCAAATCAGTCTTTGGAGCTTTCCATCTGCTCCATTCTGCTGCTGCTGTCACTTCTACTGCACTGCTGCTGCTGCTTCTCTTCTGCTCATCATCTCCCTGCTGGCAGTCTCTACTGATATCAACATCAGCCTTCTGATCTCTTTGATCACTGCATCCAGCTGCTCCAGTGGCTGGTCCTGCTTTTGCAGTCTCCTCAGCTGCAAAAATTTTTGGCACGTGGGCATATCACTGTGATCTCCCATGCCATCTTCTTCATCTTCATTGGTGGCCTCAAGTTGCCACTCTGCTGCAAACTTCAGCTCTGCAGTCTCTTCTTGACTAACCTGCTGCTCAGTCATCCTCTTCTCTGATAGCTTAAATTTTGTCAGTTCTTTTGTTGGCCCTGGATTGTTTAGCCAATCCTCCAACATCTCTAGCTCCATCTCCCATGGAGTGATAACTTTACCTGCTCGCTCTTTGGCTTCCTTTGCTGCTAGCTTCAGTGCTACAGCTTCTTTCCTTTCAGCTCTCGAGCCGAAATCATTGAACCATTCCTCAGAATGCTCATCTTTTCCATTTGCTTCTGCTTCTGCTTGGGCAGCTTCCAAAGTCTGCTCCAATTCTTCTTCTTTTCTGACATTCATCGTCAGCTGTGACTATTCTACTGCTGTTGTTGCACCATCTGCAACACAGACTCCTGCCTCTTCCTGGGAAAATGGTAGGAATAATCCAATTCCCCCAATCATCAGGAGATCATCCTGATATTTCACCTCTGTCAGCTGCACATGCTGATCCAAACTCATCTGCTCTGTCATCTCCCCTGGCTGATCAAAATTCACCTGCTCATCCTTGCCCGCCTAGCAATATCGGATGTCCCTGCTGCCCTCCTGACAGACTATGAGATCAACCGATCCCACCTTCATCAGCACTCCTTGCTGAATTGAACTCACCTCTGAGTCCATGAGACTTTCAGTTAGTCCTGCATTCTCATCTCTTCCCATCTGGCAGTCTGAGATGCTTCCGCTGCCCTCCTGGCAGTCTTCGATATCCTGCAATGACCTCATACCATTGCCCAACTGGCAATGTGAAATTCCCTAGCTGTCCTCCTGACAGTCCACGAGATCCTTAGCTGATCTCAACTTGTTTCCCTCCTGGCAATCTGGAATTTCTTCTCTGCCCTCCTGGCAGTCCTTGAGATCTTCAGCTAATCCCAATTCATCCTCTTCATCATCGAGACCTCTCCCAGTATTTGGTTTACAGACATAAATCACCTTTTCCTCTGTGGCCTTGAGGTTTTCAGCATACCTCATCCACCTTTTTAACAGCCTGCGTTGTCTCATGACCATCAGCTGCTTGACTGGCCATCTCGCTTTTGCCTTCTTCATGGCCCACTCATACACCCATCTCGGCTTTTTATTCTGCCGCATCCGCAGTTCCAGCTCCTCCATTTTTGCCCTGATATCGACAAGTTCTTTCAATCTTTCAGCTGGGCTCATCAGCTCTGGCTTCTTTCATTCAGCAGACCTATGGCCTTCAGTAGCCATGTTGTTGTTCCTATCTACTTCCCTGGCAAACCTGTTGCTATCACTCCACATCCTGAGTGTTTCCAGCTTCATTCTACAATCTCCCTGACTATCTTTCCGATTGTTGCCTACCTGCAAACAATCGCCGCAGAGTCTCCAACGCTCTGTCTTCTTCTCGCCTCCTCTGTCTGCAATATACAAACAGAATCCCACTATGATACCACTTGATGCATATCAGAGTGCTCCTTACCTCTTCTTGCCTCTTCCTACCTGAAATATACAAGAAAGACTCAAGCTCTGATACCACTTGATGGCGCGACGCTCCTACATACCCCACAGGGTCTCTGCGCCAGACCTCCCGGTCTTAAGGATCGTTTAAATTCTCATACGAGCCGAAGTGGCTCCTTGGATTCCCTCAGGAATCCCTACTGAAAACCCGACCCAGTCCACAGGTCCTTTCTTTCCCTCATGGCCTTCTTCACTTTACCGTGGTTGTCCCTGACTCAGATTCGGGGTTTGGGGTTTTCGATGTCAAAATGCAATCGTCCCCTGGATCTGCGATCCTCCGATTCCCGACGCGCTTTAACTTCAACTAGCCCTCTTGGCTCAGCCCCGGGTCCACGTGACCATTACTCTGTGACCACAACCTTATCCCTTGTTGGGGTTTCGAGGTTTTCGATGCCAAAATACATACGCCTACGGGATTCCCAACTCCTCAAGTCCCGACTCTTCGCTGCACTGACACCTGGTTTCCACTATGGCTCTTTCCCCAGCCCTGATGTGCTGACAGTTGTCCCCCACTGATCGGGGTTTCACGATTCGTGATTTCAAAAGGAGTAAACACCACGTCCCCGGGATTCCTGATATCCCGATGGACCAAACACCGATGGACAGCTTCCTTATCGGCCCTTTCTCTGATGACGTCGATCTCCTCCACGCATCCCTTCTGGATGGACGGTCCCGATTCCTCCGGGATTTTGAGACTTTCGATGTCCCAATTTTCTTGTCCTCGGGAACTCCGATTTCCCGATGACCCAATATGTCGACGATCGCTCGATTTCCACCACATGTCTCCGCTAACGGACGGCTCTGATCACTCCGGTGTTTCGAGACTTGGAATGTCTTGATTCTCTTGCCCTCGAGAATCCTGATTTCCCGAGTGTCGATATCCCGATGGCTCCACCCCTTATCAGGATTTCTCCTCCTGTCCACGAGGACTTAACTTCCTCGCAACTTCTGCAGATCCAACGGCTATCGACGATCCTAAACCAGATCCGACGATCGTCGCTCTCCTCTTCTGTAGGCTCCTCCTGAGCTCTTCCTGGACGTAAACTCTTCAACAGTCCAGATCTCTTCCTTCTCCAGCCTATCTGATGACTGTTGTTGCTCCCTCCTGAGCTCTCACACACTTTCTTCCTGCACTTGGAAAAATTCCAAGTTCTCAAAGGCTCTGAACTTTGTCTTCTTTTCTCCTCCTGTGAGCTTTCAACTTCAAGTTCACCTCCACGTATGAGGACGTTGTTTCTCCTAAGCTTTGGGAACTTTGAACTCTCCAAAGAGCTCTTCGGCCACTGCACTCCTTGTAGTCCGACTCTGTGCGTGAAAGCATTGTCCCTCCTGAGCCTCTCAACTACTCAGACCCCTAAGGGATTTTGTCTTTCTTTCTTCTCCCACAGATGGGGAAATATGACGCCCTCCTGGCTATCCTGCCACCTCAAGCAACCTCTTGCCGAGTCTTTCAGGGTGTTCAGCAACCCAGTGAAGATCCCTCAATGGATACTTCCTCACTTCCAGAACTCAAAGAGTTCTCTTCACTCTCTGTGCCTACCTGCACACTGTCTCGACACCCTCCTGGCAGAGTACCTTCTCCTTTTCCCACAGAACGCTCAATGGTTCTGTCTCCTCTTGTGCGCCTATACACACCTGCTCAATGCCCACCTGGCAGATCTTCTCAGAATCCTCGGTGATTATGTTTCTCTTGAACTCACAGCAGAGTTCCTTCAAATGCACCACTGTGCCTGTGCTCAATGCCCACTTGGCAAAGCTTTACAGAACTTACAGCAAAGTTCTGTCTGCAACTGTGTCTCTCATGCACAGCCTCGCCTCCAAGGTATTCAGCACCCTTGAGGTCCTCTCCTGAGTTGATGATTTCAGCTTCTGTGCCACAACACGTCTTTGTTTGACTCCGCAGAGTTTAGAAATGCATCCTCTGTGCACGGCTCTCAGAACCCGTAGCGTTCTGTCACACCCTCCTGGTGTGAAGCCTCAAAGACCTTCAACCCTAAAATCAAACACACTCCTGCAAATGCCTAACATACATCTATGGCATATATATGGAACACACACAGACATCCACATAACAAAGAATCAATGCAGGAAAAACTGCTCTGTTATATTAACAATGGCAAATGCTTGTAATTATAATGGTGTTCTTGAGCTCTCTCTGGCTCTTCTCTTCTCAATCCTCACTAACTCTCTTCTCTACTATCTAACTCCCAAAATGAGATCTCAAAATCTCTTTTCCCTGAGGGGCTCATCGAGCGCTTCCCTCCAGGTCTACCTACTCTATTCAATTACATTGAATGGGCTGTCTAGTCCAGAATCGAATCTAGATCTCAGCCGATCTAGCATTAAAGCCGATCTACCTAACTCCTACTCAAAGGCATGGCTTCCATGGCTCACCAGCCTAGACATTAAATTACATTCGATTCAAATTTAGATGAGGTTGCGCCTCTCTTTTAGCGTGTGATTTGAATTCGCTGGCGTGGCTGGCTGGCTGGCTGGCTGACGTGGAGAGATGCTCCTGCATCAATATAGAAATGAATCTGCATCATGTAGCTTCTTGAAGTGAAGTTAGGTAACATATGTATAAGATCACAGGGTGGGTTAAGACAATTAACAATCTATGGAGGTAGTATATGGTATCAAAATTGGTACATATATATTTCCTAGGTAATGTCATCATGTTGAGAGAAATTCATGATTTTTGGGAAAGTCATTAATAAAATGTAAAGAGGTCCACATGAGGCATATATCATGATTGATGGCACATGTTAGATCCATTGTTGCACTTGGGAGGACTCTAATTTGTAGGAACATAAGGGTATATGATTGACAACAACTATACTCTAGTCAACACTTGGTAGATAATCATAAATAGGAAGATTATATTACCTATGACATCATGCAAAACATGAGCATGCAATTATTTGTTATTCATGATGGTATTTCATGAAGTACTTGCTATCAAAGGATTTGTAGTTGTGCAAATCCCAACATAAGATCACCAAATCTTGTGTAACACATGATATCCTACCACTGTCACCTTAGTAAGAAATCCCCTTGTTTTAGTGATGGAGGAGGTCCACCATAGGGGAATCCTACTCGTTACTTGTATATTCATGCATTACTAGTTATTATGTCTTGCATATGTTATGTGTTGAGTTGATTAATAATGATAGGACTAATCATTATGTTTATTCTATTTATGTATGTGTTATGTGTTTATTTCATTATCATGATAGGAGTATTCATGATGTTATGTAGTCTTGTGATTCATAGGAATACATGTGGTTATTAGTATGTGGTTCCATTCTACTTATGTTGGTGTGATGTTTTATGAAAGCATGTTGTAGTTAGCATGTAGTTTCTATTATTAATGATGATATGATGATTGATGCTTTGATTTTATGTTAGGAGTGGGAGCTTGATAGGAAAATCACCCATGGACCTAGAGGGTCAATTCATTCAATGGTCTTCTGGGAGCCCATACCCATGAAGGATAAATCTCTACAAGTAACACCTTATGGGTTAGGGGGGAAATCAATCAATAAACCTATGCTAGCAATTATTTTACCGTGTTTTACCCCACAAGATGTATGGGGTATGTAGGTTAGTATACCTTACCATATGCCAAGGGGGGCATAGTACCATCCATATGAGGCCTTTGAGCCATAAAGCCTAGTTAAGGGTGAGGGAGCCAGAGCGCCTGATGTCCAAAGTCTAGGAAGATGGCTATAGTTATACATGTTGGTGGAGTTATGATGTTTGACTTTCGATGCCTGTAGTTGAGTGCCTAGTTGGAGTTGTGGAGGCGGTTTGGGCCAACATTTCAAGTTGCTTGGAATACATAACTCAGTGTACTAGACTAAATGCCTAAGGGGTCAACAGTACCATCTAGATGAGGCATGGAGCTAGGAAGACTAGCTAGGCCGGGAAGGATAAAGAGCTAGATGTCAAAGGTCAAGGACATGCCTAGATTTAGACTCACATTCCCTTATAGTTGTGATGGTCAACCTTCAATGCATGTCGTAGTCATACCAGTACAAGGTGATAAAATATATTACAGTAGATGGAATTTGGTGAATGGGACCATTCATGGGGGGCTAGGGGTGATATCCCATTGGTTGTGAATGGTGTGATTCAAAAGAGTGTGGAAGCTCAGGGACAGAACTAAAATGTAAGTAACATTATTTCCTATACACTTTTTAATTAAAGTTAATTTTAGGATGAAGTTCCCTAAAGGAGAAATGTATGTAGTGCCCCACCTTTTTAGTGTATGTGCATAGTCATTCATGATGAAGTGTACCAAACTCATGTAGGAATAAAGAGTGCACTATGTTTATGTAGTAGTATAGATGTAATATTTACATGTGATGTTTATACGAGTAACTCATGTATTTTCACAATAGTATTAGGCTATTAATAGGTACATTTTGTATGATGATATGCATACCTAGAGTCAAAAGGGATTGCATAGGGAACAAAGTAGATAAGTTATCTATAGGTATATTAACTGAAAATATACCCCTTCAACACATGTGAAAGTCATGACAATAATAGGGGTTCGATAAAATCCTCAATGCACAACTCAAATCCATGACAATAATATACTCGTTATCATCTCAACATGTCACTTACTGAAATTGAACTTGGGTAGGGAGGATAAAAATCATTCCTCCCAACCACCCAAGCTAAACCCAATTGACAATAATAATTTATGTATATGTATCCAACACACAACAATTATCTATTATAATAAAACACCATATTTTTTTTGTTAGCTAAATATCC